>BQKZ01000352.1:120406-130435 GCA_036244855.1 Temnopleurus reevesii
ATTCGAAAGAACTAGGATGACGTCAGTTACATATACAACGTGACAGTAAGTAGAATATGATATCATTTGGTCATCAACAACCGAGGAAATAATCTTAATACCTTGATTAATGTATTCGATTTGCATGGTTCATCTGTAAGGGTTCATTCACACTACCATCTCAAAATATTTGATTTGATGTTTGATTTTCGACCAATAGTAAATAATGTAAGTCCTTTATCAAACTAATATAGACGAAATGTAAAATATCGCCTGCTTGGGGCAAAAAAAAATATGAACTCCATATAAGTATATCAGAGCAATATTAAAAAAACGTATTATGAGAGACTTTGCCAGTTGCTGTGATTTTATACTCAAACTGTATATTGTAATGTACAACAAACCCTGGTGGGATTTCACCAAGTTACAAATGAATTTATATGAACAACTTTACGAACGACTGTTATCAGCTTTCATTCTCAATTATTACACTGAATAACGTATTCCAGTCTTTCGAGATTGGCTTTAAGAACGACGTGATGAAACATCACTCTGGGCGACGTTTCACAAAGTTACGAACGACTTTAAGAACAACTGGTTATAGTTATTGTGCTTAATCATTGATATTCATCATAATAATACAAGTTGCACTTTAAGTATTTTGTAAATTGGTGAAAAATCGCCCTGGTTACGAAATGTAAACGGGCCTCCGAAGTGTATAAGTCGTCCTTCGCCGAATCTTTTAATCGCACACGGATTAAGAAGATTCCATTTCTCATGAATTAGACTTCGAAGTGTAACATTGGCGCAATGTCAGATATTGGATCATCCATCAAATATCAATTTAAGGAATGTTCGATTCTTCGAATTTCAAAGAGCTTCCGTCAGAATAAGTGACTAATAAATGCAATGAAGATATATAATTTAATTCCACATACATGTAGCATCAAAGTGCAATTGATCAAGCATTTTTAATTAACATTAGATAATTCTGCCGTATACAGGCATCATGCATCAAATAAGATGTTCCCTATATTAACGCTTACACATATCCAAATAGACACACACAGAGATACACACGCACACACAAGCAGACATCAATCACACACACACACACATACACATGTATACGCACATAAAAGATTCCAGAAGACAAACCGCATACAAAATAATATTCAGATATATACATACCCTTACACATCCTTCTACATACATACATGCACACATCTACTCAAATTTACCAAATAATACACGATACGAGTAGACTTCAATGAAACAAAATAAAGTCGCACTGAGCTTTATACTATCAGTCACCCTTGTGCACATGGAGCATGCAAGCATACCCCCCATAAACCCACACACAAACACATACAGTACTCATGCAAACACAATTACAGCATTCACACACACACACACACACACACACACACACACATACACATGCACACAAGCACATGCATACAAGTAGACAGTCACACGCACAATACTAATGCACATTCAAACACAAACAAACAAATAAACACATAAACACATAAACACACACACCCACACACAGTGCCCAAAACGTGTCCCATTCATATGAGCGGATTTGATTGGAACGTTTAAAATTTCTGGACAAAGTCATATGCATAACAAATGCACAAATACACACACATACACACTCGAACGTAAAGCATTCTGGACAAAGAAATGTCGAAATCGAAATCTTTGAAATGCGTTCATTCATAAGAATGAATAAGTCTTGGAATGTATGGAATGAAACATCATGAAACATCATCAGAGCCAAGGTCAAGGTAAAAAGTTACATGCTACCATGATTAAGACAAACACAACACACGCAAAGCACATATACACACGCATGAAAACGCACAAACAAACACATACACATGCAAACACACACAGATACAGTAATCGTGTAAAGACATCATTCACACACGCACAAACGCACATACATACAAGCATATAGTCACGTACATGCACATTACTTTTATGCACATTCAAACAAACAAATATACACACACACATACACTCTCTCTCCCTCTCTCACTCTTTCTCTCTCTCGAAGGTAGAACATTCTGGACAAAGAAATGTCGAAATCAAAACGTTTCAATTGCGTTCATTCATAAGAACGGATAAGTCTTGGAACGTGAGGAATGAAACATCATCAGCCACAAGGTCGAGAATGCTATCATGATTCAGACACAAACACCACACAACACGCACACACACACACACACACACACACATAAATTACTCATGGAAATACACTTGCAGCAATTACACTCGCACGAACGCACATAGATACAATGTCTGATACAGTCACACTCACAATACGTATGCACATCCACACACAAGCGAATAAACACACGCACACTCACACATCCAAAACACAAACACCCGCACGTACGAACATACACACACAAGCATATAGTCATATGCATAACAAATGCACAAATACACACACATACACACTCGAACGTAAAGCATTCTGGACAAAGAAATGTAGAAATCAAAGTGTTTGAATTGCGTGCATTCATAAAAACGGATAAGTCTAAGAACGGATAAGTCTTGGAACGACAGGAATGGAACATAATGAAACATCATCAAATACAAGGTCAAGTTGTTAGAGTTTGATGCTATCGTGAATGATGCTCTCATGAATGACTTCCTGAACGAATTCAAAGAAGAAAGAATCTGCTAAATTGATCGAGAAAACATCTAGAAACGTTTAACCAATCATGTCTGAATATGCGATATGTCTGGGGTAGTTAGGATATGTGTTTAACAACGTTAAAGATGCCTCCCATGGGATTAGGTGTGCTTGAAGGAATTACAATATATATATATATTTGACGGTTGTCTAACCAACAAATTTAAATATGAATCATTTCGATTCAATTCGGTTTTGTTGTTCAAAAAGGAATCCTTAAAGGGAACGTAGACTAAAAATATGGGTTTACAATCATAACAAATGCATATAATATAGATAATTATTCAAACCATTTAAAACATTTTAATCACCTCTCACTCCCGGTCAAAAACATAATTGCTGAAGATAAGCGGTGAAAGAATCGAGATACACGGATAGAGTTGATAAAAAATATATATACATTCAAGATATAAATTGAAGACTGATCATTATCTGGCAAACACAAATATTGTTTGGCGTGCGAACACAAAATATGTGAGCAATTTAGGACATTTTTTACTAACAATAAATCTTTGTTTCTAATAATTACAAATTGTGCTCTATCACTTTTCTTGTAACATGGACATACCCCATTTGGTAATTCGATGAGGTAGTAGAATGTGTTCAATAGTTTTAAACGTTTCTCTATCTGTCGCTCTTTGCAGCAATAATACTGTAAAATCTGGGGCATGTAACCTAAAAGATGCAATGGAATTTCCGAAAAATATTAATTGTAAATCTACAGCAAAACATGTATCATGGAGATACGATTAAAAATTTGATAAATCGAAACTCTTTTATGTTACAGGCCTCTATATTTGTATGGGAGTTAAATTTCACAAATTTATTAGTGTCCTGCATGTTGGTGTTCATGGCTCAAGTTGACCCTTTTTTGGCGGGCTAAATGGACTCATGTTTACCAGGGGGTGAGATTTTCACGTGGGGTTTAATTGAAGTTACCATGAACATTCACGAGCTGTGGGCTGGGGCTCGAGCGCCCACTCGGGTCGGCATAAAGTTTTATTATAAAAGGGCGCAAAACTTATGATGGGCGCCAATTTTTACCCATTTACCTATCATTTTTGGGCTATTTAGCTCAGTGGAGACGCATTGAGAGGGGGGGGGGGCGGAATGTCATGTACAATTTAGTTGTTGGTTTTTTTTCAGCAACTCGAGGGGGAGGGGCGCAAAATATGAAGTTACTGATAGTCGAGCACCCCGTGTCTTCAAATCCGAGGGGGGGGGGCGCATTCTGAACCTTTGATTAGGCCTATGTGCCTACCTACACTATACGTCCAAATCTAAACCTCTTTTCGATATTAAACAGATATTATATCTCTTTGGCTTTATTAAATCTTTACACTGTCAGAGACCAATTGCGGCCCCTCACAGAGAAAGCCCCGAGAGATTAACGAGCCCGGTAACGCATCTGTGGACCAACCACGTGCGAACACCGCCGGAGGTCGGGGCAGGCCACACGACAGTCGCATGCCTTGTGTGGTTGGCCCGCGCGCCTCGTATAACACGCGGCGGAAATGAATAAATTCCGATTTGTATTGGCAATGAGGTATATTATCAACTAATCAACCCCTTGTCGCTGAACAACGTTCCCTTTCACCACACTTTCACTTTGTACTGTTGAATATGGTGCTATGTATCCCCCGGAAGTTCGCTTATATTTTAAGGCTTTACCGGTACATTTTACTAAACAAGAATGTCGTTTGTTACAAAGTGACTTTTTTATGGAAGAATATAATAAAAATATTACATAAAATCTATATAGCGCCTTAATAATTCAAAATAGGTTCAAAGCGCTTTCCACAACGAGTGCATCTATACCTTATTAAACAATCAATGAAAGACATATCATAGTTTTCTATACATGTATTTCAAATTATATTTATAATTATATTTGAAATTACCTTTCAAACAAATAACTCAATGATGTAGTATAGTTCATTCAATAACATATAAACTTAAGTATAGGTGTACGTGCAGTCATCGTTTGAATAAATCACATTTTTGCTCTATACCTGATTTTCTGCTGAAATCGCTGCAGTTTAGAAAAATTATGGTACTTGAATAAAATGTAGATGGAAGATTGTTCAAAGCTAAATTTGATTTCTTTTTCGGGAGGGGGTGGCAAACTAATACATGGCCGGAAGTGTAATACTACAGTATGGAAATAAAACACATCCATTATCATCCACATTGCAATGAACATTTCTATTCCATTTGAGTCTATATATTGCGTGCAAATAGTCTAAAAATAACATACTTGCATATTAACACGCACAACAATCAGACAATGAATTTAAATATTTCATTCGAGTCTAATACTGCGTAAATTGAAACAATCCGTGAATAAACCGAGTGAAAAAAAGCCGTAAAATATCCGTCGATATTTCCGCTTTTCGAGTACCATTATCGACGCTTTAGCGATTCGAGTAACAAACACCACCAGTCATTTGGATTGTAAATCTTGCCGCTTTTTTGCCCGTTCGCTTCAGTCGTATATCTTTAGTAGATGCATAAACACTCTCATACATACTGCTAACAATCGTATATCACTCTTAAAGGCGTCGTATAACATTGATTTCGGTTAATTTTTTTTCAATTACCTGAAGCTAAATGCTACGTAAATCGTTGATGATGTACATAAACACAGCTGTGAAAACATTAGGCTTCAAAATCAACGTTTAGTGCTAAAAAAGAGCTAAATTAAAAATGACCATTCTTGCATATAGGCGCATTTTGCATGAATAAAGCATCTGTTCAGTGGTATACGCTTTATTCAAATTTTCATAGATATCTTGAAAGTGTCTGTATGACTTCCAATCTTTTTTTGCTTTCTTTGGTGTTTTTTTTATCAATCTGAATGTAATAACTGGTCAGACAGCTTGATTTGGTCATTTTCGTAAATAATGAAATTGAAATGTGTCATAATGTCTTTAATTGACGAAGTATGTGAACAGATGTGAATGAAAGCTCTTTGGAAATCAAAGCATGATATCTCTTGAAATTAAAGTGGTTGAAATTCAAATTTGTACGGTATTGAATTTACTTCACAAACGGTTTTTCGCATGTCATAATTATTTTACAAATGTGTTATATGCACCGGGTTATTTTAAGTTCCAGGGCTGTTGTCAACACTAAGTTCGTGAATGGATATGATAAGGTAAAGATTTCGTATATATTCTTGATAACATTATTTTATCATCAGTACTATTTTCACACAATTTCACACAGTTGTTGCTTCTTTACGATGAATCTCTTTTCGATATTGTACTTAGATTTGATTCTTTTAATAAAACATATAACTTAAAATGTACAAAAAAAAACATTTATATCAATGAATATGGACCCCTAAAACAGATAAAACACTAACATTGTGTTTTACTTATGGGTGTTCCTTCCGGGAAGTAACCAAATCAAATTGAAATGAAATAATAAATAGATAAAAAATGAATAAACATATAAATATAAGTCATATCCATCTTTCTTCTGCAATGGATATTGATTGTGACAAGTCATTTTCCCAGGGACGTCCACATTCATAACAGACCCTCACTCACTCACTCACGACCATCACAATATAACACCAGACACAGCGTAAAGATACAACCAGAAAACGTGGCTGTAACTCGATTCCCCGAATCGACTGGCGTAATGTGTACATTATTGGCGGGAAAAATCCCTCGTCGGGTCTCAATAGCCGTCACTTTAGCCGGGGAGCGGTCCCGTTGAAAGGACGCTTCCCGCTAAAATGTAGGTCGCAGATAATCGTCAATTCGATACGATACGCACCTGATTAATCGAGGCACGCCGGATCGATTATGGAGGAAAAGGGGAATCACGGGAGAGTCAATTTCCGGCAGGAATTCTGCTTTGGCGGAGGAATGATTTTTGGAAGGGGATGAAATGAAAAGTGTGAAAGGTTTTTTTTAACGCAAAGTCAAACACTGAGGTGTGTACATAATAATGCTGTTATTGAGAGCAGGTTTTATGAAGGAGTATCGATTCATTATGAGGCGGCAAAAATGAAGTCTCCAACAGTCGTCACATATTACGATACTGGGAAGATTAAAGGGCTTGAACACTGCTATGACTTTAAGAGAGTGAAAAAAGCATTAAAAAATGTATAAACCGACACAAACCTGATCAGATTCGACAGTCACATATTTTCTTGTAAAAGAACACATACACACAAACACACATAAGCTAACACAAGCACACTAAAACACACACATACAAACAAACGCACACAATCACACACAAGCACACACAATCATACACAAAAACACGTTATAACACACAAATACAAACAAGCATACGTAAGCACACACCCAAACGCACAAACACACACGCACACATTAGCACACATAAGCACACATAAGGACACAAGCGCATATAAGTACACACAAGCACACTCACGCATCACGCACACATACACACTCTCTCTCGCTCAAACGGATCTGACCTTGCATCTTTCCATTTCAATCCTTTAATTTAAAAAAAATAGCAAACGCAACTGATTTCGTGTATTTCATAACAGCTTCAATTAGACCGGTAGTGAAGTGTTTCCCCTCAAAGTGGCGCCAAGATTTAAATCCCGCACTGTGTACATTGCATACCTAATAGCAAGTTTTCCCTGCCGGTAATGGGCAAATGCAAAACAATCATTAATGAATGAAGGTGAAATTGGTAGTCAAGCGGTCTCATGAAACAAGCTACCGACTTTTAGAACCATAAAATTACACCATACTCAATAATAGCCTGTTGTAAAGACGAAACGATAAACTTGACCTAGAATTGATTCTGATTCATTGAATTACTAAACGACATAGAGTGGTTCAATCGAAGGCCAATGGTATTTTTCATGCATGGGCGGCCGCAATGAACATAGTCACTATGAGCAGAAGGGACATATCCCTAGGACAAATTAACAAACCTTCATTCAAGCATCAACAATAGCTAGATGGACACAAAACAAATTCCCATCGATCTTATTCTGCGTAAAAATATTGAACAACAGTCGCATCTGGAACTTTCTTTTGTGATCCATGAAGCTATTGTAAATGCTGAAATGAAGTTGTTTACTTTGTCCCAGTTCTTCGTCCCTCCTGCTCACAGTGCGGAATCGTTTACTTCTTAACACCCAATGGAGATTTTTTTAGGAGACAAAATTTTCATTCAAAAACCTTAATTCGTCCTTGAAGTGTGATCAGATTGGCATGCTCGAACTGAGTAACCTTGTTAAACGCCTGCAGAAATTATAATATTCGGTAGTAAACGCATAAGTGTCATTCTAAATTCCATATTTCCTCCTATTTTTGCTTGCTTATCTTGTTTTCTTCCTCGTGTCGATATATAAAATTTCATTTCCAATATTTATTACTTCATCAGGAAAGTAGATCAAATGGTATCTTCCCCACTTGTACCACAAGAATGATACATCCTACAAATTCTACTCCAATTAAAGATGATCATGATCAGTTTTATGACCCATGAAAATAGTATGAGCGAGGACAGCATACCTTGCCCCTTGTATCATGGTTAAAGAGTGGCTATCTATAGAGACCCGGGTAACAGGTAAGATAGGTAAAGATTATATTTCAGCTTTGAACTAGAAATTTGATTTCAAATTAGTAGAAATATTACGTAACGTATGGACAGTTAAAGTAAGGCATAAGAAGGGATTTTTTTTAAATCGCTATATCGAAAAAGCAGTAGGTTGCTATCTTCCTTAGATCGTGTATAAACTACATGCCGGTTTCATAGTGATCATACAAGAAAGAAGAAATGATGCATGTGCCTACTGTGTGAGGGGGGGGTGGGCTTTAGGGCATCCACCCCCCTCCTCCTCCTCCTCGTGGTAAGAGTAAGGAAGGCTCAAAATTTTAGGTAAAAAGGGCGCAGAAACGCAGTATTTGATGCCCGTTTATTTATTTATTTTTTTTTTTGGGGGGGGGGGGGTTGGTTAGCTCCTCAGGGGGCGCAAGGTGGTGCTGGCAGAATTATGTAATGCACAAATGACTTTTGGGGCATTTTTGTTTGTCAGCTCTTAGGGGCCAAAATTGAAGTTGGTCGAGCCAGTTATTTCCAAATTTGGTTACCGAAATGAGACAAAATTAATGATCAGTTGAAGGTCGATGGTATTATATTGGTTTGGTTCACACTGTGAGCCGAAACCTGAATGTTTCAGAAACTACGACAGAAATACGAAAGTTTATACATGTGCAGCGCGAAGTCGAGTTTGCATAAGTCGCCTTCTCACCTTCAAAATTGTGCCAAGGCGAGTTTGTACAAGTCGCCTTCTTGTCTTAAAGAAGGTGCCAATGCGAGTATGTACCAGTCGCTTTTTCACTTTCTCGACCTACGCAAGGCGACAAGGCGAGTTTGTACAAGTCCTTTTCTAGATTACTCGACCTACGCAAGGCGACAAGGCGAGTTTGTACAAGTCCTTTTCTAGATTACTCGACCTACACAAGGTGACAAGGCGAGTTTGTACAAGTCCTTTCCTAGATTACTCGACCTACAGAAGGTGACAAGGCGAGTTTGTACAAGTCCTTTCCTTGATTACTCGACCTACACAAGGTGACAAGGCGAGTTTGTGCAAGTCTCCTACCCGCCTTCTAATCATAGACGATGTGCCTATGCGATATTTTTTTCACGCATCTTCGACCAAAAAAAAAGCGCCTTGGTGATGCTCGCCTTGGCACTGCACGTTTAAGCTTCCGTATTCCTGTCAAAGTTTCTGAAACGTTAATGTTTCGGCTCTCAGTGCGAACCTCACTATTGGAAGTTTATTTTTCGAGGAACTTATCACAGCAGGAGAGTTAGCTGGAGGAGTGTTAACCCTCCAAATAAAAGTTCATGTATCAAAAGAAGTTATATCAATAATAAATACTGACGAATAGATAATCTATTAGCATAAAGGTCTAGGCCTTTCATGTTTACATTTCCCAATGAGACGCATATTGTGTATAAAGTTGTCACAGTCGTTCTTTGAATAAAGTCAGGATTTGAATGAAGTAAGAGATTGCAAGAAAATGTCTATAAGTTGTTTGTTTTTATTTGGGGGTATTGGAATGATATGAGCACACTCTATCAATGAAGCATGCTGCTCGCATCTGCGTGAACATACGTACAAGCACACACACCAACACACACAAACAATGTATACACGGCGAAACAATAAAATGTAAATCATTTAGCATTGTAAAGTAAATATATCTTTCCTAAGTTTTCATAATTAAACACATTTAATGTTGTTTGCGTGTGTGAGCGTGTTTTTTGTGTTAGTGTATGTGTATTCTAATGCTGTAAGCAATGTTTCTTACTATGATTGGGGGGGGGGG
>BQKZ01000352.1:135430-145722 GCA_036244855.1 Temnopleurus reevesii
GGGGGGGGGGGGTCTTTCTTGCATCAGCATTTCACGTCTCGGCAGTTGCTTGTATGCAAGCTATCAGTAAAGTTAAAGGGAAACCAGCCTTTGGAATTATCGTGCTCTCATTGAATGAAGAAAAATCAGATGAACAAACTGAAAATTTGAGCAAAATCGGACCTTCCGTTCAAAAGTTGTGAATTTTCAAAGTCACTGAGATATGACGATCCATATCGCTGATGGGGATCCGCGCCATTGGCAAATTCAATGGAATATGTGACGTAATGTCGGACAACTTCTCATTCACTTTGTACATGGAATTTTTAAAAATGGATTAATATAAAAATTTAGAGTAAGGTTGCAACATCATTCTTCTCAAAATACATGCAGAATCAATACAGAAATGCTATACCACAATCGAAAATTGACATTTTGTTGACTTTTCCGAAAAAAGGGAGAAAATGTGCAAAATTGTATACACAGTGAATGAGGAGTTGTCCGACATGACGTCACGGATTCCGTCGAATTTGCCGATCACACGGATCCCCATGAGCGATAGGGATCGTCATATCTCTGTGACTTTGAAAAGTCATAACTTTTGAACGGGTCGTCTGACTTTGCTCAAATTTTCACAGTTCGTTCATCTGATTTTCTTCATTCAATGAGAGCACGATAATTCCAGGGGTTGGTTTCCCTTTAAACGTGAAGTACACACAAATTGAAACATAAGATGTCGGTGTGGGCGTCTGGGAACACGTGCACACAGGCAGTGTGAGGAAATGTGTGTGTGTGTGTGTGTGTGTGTGTAGAAGTTTGTTTGTGTGTGTAGGTGTGTTTATGTGTGAGTATGTGTGTGCGTGTGTGTGCGTGTGTTCGTGCATGCGTGCGTGTGCGTGCGAACAAAACAAATTAATACTACAAGTACTACTACTACCAATTGAAAATCATCATTCGATACACCACTCGAAATTCAAGTGACAGTTGATTTTGGATCGTATTGCGCACTATTGTATGAAGCTTTCTATACAATACATTAGTTTTTGATCTATCAAGTCTGAAATTGAGAATGGTCTATACATATTTGATTGACACTTCAAGGGCTTATGTACCTTTTAAATATCGGAGACGGCAAACCGTAAACTTGTATATCTCCGAAAGATGAAGCGGCAGTAGTATTCGAATCAATAATAAACCACTATTGTAAATATTGAATATTACTTTTCATTGAAGAAAATGTTCTTTATTTGAGATTTTATGTCCTTTTGATATGACTCCATGTCCTTAAAAATTTCATTTAATGACTTGAGTTAGGCGTTATAATTACGAATTTGCTGACAATTCATTCTATGCTCATTAGTCCTTTGAAGGGTAGCAGTACACAACAGCCGAAACGTCATTCTACGTTTGAAAATCGTGAGACAACTGATCCGCGATGAACCTCTTTCAAACCATAATAATTTATTAATTTTCCCTTTTTTTGGTCCTTTTTTTCCGATTGTCAGCTCACCGCGGGAACCCCCCCCCCCCCCCCCCCCATTGATCAACACTGGATCCGCCCCTGCTTCACGGGTGTTGTGATTAATCATAATCATTACACATAAAAGACACAAATTCAGATCACAGATGATTTATCTTTTCACATTTCAGCGTGAATTGAGGTTCATAATGGTGGTTTGAAAACCACGAGACAGTGGGCAATAAATCACTTCACAAATTACGATTGCGGTCCACGAGCTGTAAACATTTCCAATATGAGTGATAATTGGACATTTTACTGGGTTTTTTTTAGATCTAAATATAAGCCATGTAGTACACGAAGGCTCTTATACGCTCTTTGGAAGAAAAAAATACCAAAGGGTTCTAAACTAGACCTGCAGGCCCATTTTGGAAGGTTCCTTACAATCTATATTACGAAGATTTAAATGTAAGTCCATAAGACCTATTTTAAGTCCAATGGATTGGCCCGTACCGACAGTCTCTGAAAGTGTTTTTAATCAACTCTTAAAGACTTAAATTTGTATCTTTATAACAGGCGAAGATTGATACCAAAATTAATCTGTTATTCAGTTATGCCACCACCCCTCTTTTTATGTTAATTTTCATCAGCTTTTCTATATATCGCTATACAACTAATATTGGGGGTTCTCCATACAACCATTTTAAGATCTGGAGCATATTATGAATAGCGGGGTTCAACATACGACATGTACGAGGGATCAAAACATGGTTCCACTTTTCATCTTTTCCCCTAAGAGTGTATAGGAAAAGAACGGATGGATGGATTTTATTTTAAGAAAAGCGGTATCATATACATACATTCCGATAGAAATCTGGATGGGGAGTGAAGGTTATATACCGAAACTTTATTTCATTAACTCGCAGATATTTAGTTTTGAACGAGGAAGGAGTAATCAGATATTCCTTCATGATTCAAACCAGCTGATCAATAAATTGATATATTTCAGAATTTGAGAAGAGTTCCGAAGTCGGAATTATTACACATCAAAAGAAATTGTAACATTTAGCATTTTACAAGAACATTATGTGAAGGATTAATAGCACAAAGAGTTCCGAAACTAGAACATATGTAGAATATTAGATATTACAAAAACTTGTTTGATTCTTTAAAAAATGCCTCCATGTGCATCTACTTAAATTTCATGTTCACTAATGAAATAATTGATGGCCCCCTACAAAGTTCCTAGAATACAACAATAGCGTTTGTTATCTCCAGAAATGTTAGATTTAAATCTGAAACATCCAAGGATGCCCTGATAATTTTCACTCTTAAAGCCCCCCCCCCCCCCCCCCCCCCCCCCCCCCCCCCCGTATCGATGCGAATTGAGGCTGACAAAGGCTGACGGATTGGAAAAATACGGAAGCTTCAACGTGAGTTTGTGCAAGACGTATTCTCGTCCTATAGAAAAGACACATTGGCAAGTGAAAATCTCGCCTCCGTGATGCACGTATAAGCTTCCGTATTTCTCGAATTCGTATGCCTTTGTCCGCCAAAATTCACATAGATTTGAGGGGGGCTTTACTGTATGATGACAACAAAGAAATGCCGTGAAACATTGGATTTGAACTATAGTAACGTCAAACATTACATTCGCAAAGTTTTATATCCTTGAAGGTGTGTGCCATTTTGATTTTAAATCCAGATCGGAATGGCTAAGCCACATTTTCAAACCAATGTTTATGTAAAGGAATCTGCAAAGATTTTCGTGTTTTGTTGATTCGACCACATGCAGGGGTATATGGGAGAGCTTGAATGCCCTTCGTTTCCTTGGAAATCGCAGAAAAATAAAGGTTTTCCATTTCAAAATTGATCATTGTGGGCGCTGATTGACCGTAAAATGGTTGAAAAACAATTACAAGTTTGTAGAATGGTCGAGGTCAATTGCGGTTACGTATGAATTGGAGCTTACAATTTGAAAGTTCATCTTTTTATTGTGGTTAGGATACTTCGCAGATTCAGTATTTGTCTGTTTAAAGAAAATGAAATTACCTCATTAACAGGTGTAAAGAGAATTTTCACATCCTTATTCTGCAGTGTTTTCGCCGTATTGTGAAAGCATCACAGTGTGTTAAAAATATGGTAGACCCCTCCCTCCTCTCCCGAAGCCCTCTCTTTTTACCCCTACCATCATTTCCCTATTACAGAGCAAAACAGCTCATGCAAGGTCCCTATGGAGAGGGGAGGCGGGGAGGGGGAGACGAGGGGGGTTGGGGGGGAGACGGGGGATAGATGGGGTAGACGGGGGTAGACGAAGGGGGACGGGCGGACCCCCTTCCCTTCCCACTACACTTGGTCCCCTTTTCATGTTTTTTGGCTTGTAAGCTGGCTGTCGAAGTGAAATATGATTTTTTATCTTGTCAAAATAATAGGCAGTCAAAAAGCGTCCATTATGTTTAAGTTTGCACCCCGAAAATTTTTGTAAAGGATCTACATTCCGATTTACCAAACCTTGATGATATTAATAAACAATCAAATGCAATATCACTGCAAAATTGAGCCACTCATAGAATAGGACGAGAAGAATGTAAACAGTGTTCAGTATCATCTTTGCCATTAACCATTAATAATATATATTTGGTGCCATAAAATCTGTACAACTTTTGCAAGATAAGACTACATCTTGTCTCGGCGATGTTCAGGAAATCCTACACGTTAAAAGCGCCGGTGTTATATTCAACTGGTGTTATTCGATACAAATACCAGGCTAGTGTTGAATAACACCCTGTATCAATATCAGATAACATAAGTTTAATATAACGCCGACATGGCATTTCAAGGAATTAATATTCCTGCCAGGTACCAATTTACCTCACCTGTGTTGAGTGCAGCACAATGTTGGTGAATTTCTTGCTGAAGGAAATTAACGCCGTGGATGTGATTCGAACATACGACTCTCTGGTTGAAAGGCGAGAGTCGGACCACTACACCACGGCGCCTCCACTTTTATTATACATTCGTCAATAAAGTCGACAAATTACTTTTAGTTTCTTCTAATTTGATAAACAACGTCTCCGTTGCTAAATAAAATTTTGTTAACACACCACATGATGTACTTTTGTACACGTTTAGAATCCCACTCAAATCCAATTTTCGAGACTCCACAAAGCGTAATCGAATTCATTCATACTTCTCCCTCCAAATTCTGTATCAAAATTGGATTTAGCGGGAATAATTGGTGCACACTATGACATGAAAGGGCTATGAAACAGGACAAAGTAGACAAGCCCCCATTCAATTTTTCACAATGACTCTATAAAACAAAATAAAGGAGCTTCTCTGACATTCAACAAACCTGTTTATCCTCTAGACTACATTTCTTTGCAGAAAAAAATAAATGAATAAAATGAATAGTGACAACAATTAACGGCTTTTATATAGCGCTTATCACCTTTTCATGAGATTCTGAGAAGCGCTCTACAATTGCAGCATTATTACCCTCATGGCTTTAGCCCGGCAGCCACTTCATTAGCGCACTTGGCGTTTCAAGGAATAAATATTCCTACCAGGTACCCATTCACCTCACCTGGGTTGAGTGCAGCACAATGTGGTATGCATTTCTTGCTGAACGAAATTAACGTCATAGTTGGGGCTCGAACCGCGACTCTCTGGTTGAAAGGTGAGAGTCAGAACCACTACACTACACCGTGAGCTCGAGACATTGTCTACGGGCTTGGATGGGAAGTTGTTACTCTTGTCCAATTTCTTTGTTTTCAGATTCCACAGTGATACATCGAGAATACTACCATAATACCTACAGGGCGTTATTTTTCCTTGTATACAGATTCAACGTCAAATTTTACATAACTTTCACAAATTCTTATCTGATATTCATTTCCAGTCGCTGCACACATAATTTTCACAAACGCAGTTAAAATTGAACGCCACAAATCTACAAAAAGTAAAACTGTACAAAGATAAATCAAAATGTAATCTTAGAGACACATCCTCTTGGAATGGATTTCGACTTTACGTCATGGTGTTCCTAAAAAGATCTGTCTTCTATTTTTAGGAACCCCAACGAATTGTATTTTGTGAGTCTTTTTCAAGGTGTTTAAATTTAGCTCAACTTTTGCATTATGCATCACGAACATCCAAATAAGGATCCATACGTCACTAATTTATGCACACACAATACATTCGTGTAGTCATCACAGAATAGGAGCTATCTTGTGAATATTCAAGTAATTTAATTCAATAATTAAACTTGGTAATGACCTGCAGAGTTGATGGATGACGAGAGTGCAGGGAACATGGTGACCGTTTAATTCGACGAATCTACGGGCAATTATTCCGTTGTAATCCAATTCAGAAAGCGCAATTATTTGGATTACAAATTGGCGCTCGAATGAGTCGTCTGGTTGGGAAGTTGGTGGAGCTCCAAATGTGTAAGTCATAGGATAGACAAGTGCCCTTCGGACTATATACCCATAAAAGTGGGGGGAAAACATAGGGAGAAATTAGGAAATGAGAGAACATTATAGGGGCACAAGGTCCTATGAATACTGTCAGATGCATGCCTTACCGGAATATGCACGACGTCAAAAATTTAAATGTGAATTTGATTTCATTTCCTCCCAAAATACAAATCAATACAGTGTAACAATCGGAAAATAAATGTTATATATATCATTAAAGATGATACATATCATACAAGCATCATGTAACATAAATTGCTTTTGAATTATTAGTAAGTGTAATATGTTAATCATGAGAGTGGTAGAAACCAGTGGACAATAGACATTTATTATATTTTGTGGAAAATCTGTCGGCGATTATCCTGCTTCAAAGGAATAAACACTGTCAGGAGTCCATGTCTATAGTAAGTCCATGCGTGGACCTTGTCCCCACGTTATGACATGAATTCACGTGTAAATTAATACCCTTGTTATTAGTTGACATCATACCCTTTCAACCTTTTGAAAGTGCATATTTACACTTCATTCCCCCCAAAAATGTACACGTACTTCAAACGAGTACAGATCGTTAGGAGTCCATGACTATAGTAAGTCTATGCTTGAACCTTGTCCCCAAGTTTTGACATGCATTCACGTGTAAATTAATCCCCTTGTTATTAGTTGATATCATACCCTTTCAACCTTTTGAAAGTGCATATTTACACTTCAATCTAAAAAAAAAATCTATATCGGTACACGTGTGGCGATGATTATCACTTCAGCCATGTAATTTCGTGAACGATATGATCAAACAATATTTATTCTAAAATTGGTTGCTCAAGTTCCAAAGCGTTCCGGAACAATTACTTCTCATATTATTTCGATTGTTAGGCTGCAATAAATATTCAACGGTATCATATGAAAATTTCTGTCTATTTGATTGTGATAGTACAGTAGTAGAACGTTTTAATTCAATTGACAGGTTTTACTTCTAGACTTACTTCTAGACCAATGTATACAAAAGAGCCTACTTGGCAGCTGTGCTATGGCCGGGTAATCATACTAAATAATTTGTCTCGCGCCTCTAAATAGGTGACTAGAGAAATGGCGTCTTTAAATGCTATAAATTATTATTATCATCATTATCATTACCATTACCATTATCATTATCATTATCATTATCATTATCATTAATATTATTATCATTATCATTATCATTATCATTGTTATTATTATTTATCACATTATTATTATCATTATTATTACCATTGTCATTATTATTATGTGTAGGCCTACTTCAAAACTATAAGTAACTATAAAAGTGTTTCTAACGCGTCAAGATCAAGCTCTGCTCACATGGTGACTTTGGATTACACTTTAGGTATCGTTCAAGCACATTTTGCAAGTCTCAACTCCAGAAAGATCACTTTGTATTCGCTAAAGACGTACACGTGTTAGGTGCTTAATTACAACTATGATTTTCAACTCTAGGTGGACTTAAAGTTCAACCTCTCAGATTTTGTAACATTAAGCAGATTCCATATAGACAAAGCAAGTTCGGTCCACTAGAATCTTTTTACTTTCACATTGTATTTTCCCTCCCAACCCTTCCGTCTCCCACCCACTCTCTCTTCCTTTATATATTTTTATCTATTTATTTACCTTTCTTCAACACATATATACACTGTACAATGAACGATATTCAAATGTAAAGCTGCACAGTAATTTCAGTTCAGTTCAGTTTATTTTCCATTATCAATCATAAAAAGAACAAATACAATTGTATTTACAATGTAAAAATAAAAACATGTTCAATAAATTTGTCTACATTTTGGCTATTAAAAAGTTGAAAAACTTGTAAAACGTAGGACCCTTGAAGAGGTAACAGAATTAACATTACGTACAATATTAGAGTAATCAAAATATTTACAATAGTTAATAATAAATATAGTTAGAGTTAATAATAATAACTTAAAAAATTTGGGGGAAAAGATGAGGTGACCGATGAAGCAAAGATTGTAAGTAAGTCCCTCGTATCAGAAAGTGTATTACATGGCCTAATACCTAATATGGGAATAAGTGCAAAAAAGAAAACTTTCTTGCTTCACCCTCACCATTTTCTTTTCAACATTTCAATAATAAGCAGTCGCTGTACACTTTTTGTGCATTTCTGACGCTATCCTATCTGTCAGTGCAAAATCATTTCTCGACTTTCTTTACATTCTCTGTCATATTTGGTGACTTATTGCATTATGCCATGGTTCATGGACAATATAAACTCGAATTATTTGCCCAAAAATGAAAGGTAAATAGTATTTAGGTCAGTAACAAAAGAACGAAAATACCATCGTCACATAAGCCCCAAAATGACGCCATTTATGTGTCAAAACGTGGTATGAGTTATGGAAGTTATAACTCCGGATTTAGAGGTCCAATGGGTATTGAATGAAACTGCTTTTGCGGGAAATGTCTCGAAAATGCATTTGCACAGCATGCTATTTACACCATACATACCAAATACAACATCTCCAAAATTTTGGCACACCAGAAAGTTTACTTTAAATACATTGGTGCGCAAGATTTCTTGCCGAAATTGTCAATATCCCAACCTTTCCAGAATATGCATGAGGTGTATTTTCATATGGAATTCAAGGTTTTCATCATAAATGTGTGGAGGCGCCGTGGTGTAGTGGTCATGACTCTTGCCCTTCAACCAGAGGGTCGTAGATTCGAGTCCCACCCATGGCGTTAATTTCCTTCAGCAAGAAATTCATCCACACTGTGCTGCACTCAACCCAGGTGAGGTGAATGGGTACCTGGTAGGAATATTTATTCCTTGGAACGCCAAGTGCGCTAATGAAGTGGCTACCGGGCTAAAACCAGGGTAATAATGCTGCAATTGTAGAGCGTTTAGAGAATTCTTCATAAAGAGTTGATAAGCGCTATATAAAAGCCGTTCATTAGTATTATGATTATTATTATGAATGAATGGCTGAAAACATGGTTATTACTGTCACGTTTCCTCTCACTTCTGTTCAGCTGTTACGATATTCACATTTTAATTTGGCCTCAGGCAATATTCCGGAACGGTTGGTAAAGCCCCGGTCACATAGGACCCCGGAAGCAACACGATTCACCCCGACTCTTTGTTAACAACGAGTCGGGGTGAATCGTGTTGCTTCCGGGGTCCTATTTGACCGGGGCTTATATTTGTTGGCAGATTTTATGTTCCATTTTTTTTTTCATTTAAAGACCACAAGGTATCATTATCAATCATGTTATGCTCAGTTTTTTTTTATCCGGTTCAGTTCAGTTCAGTTAATTCATTCTTCATCAAATTTATATTCGTATTTTCATTTCTTCCTTCACAACGGGCTAATTCAAATTTACACATTTTCACAAGAATCTAGATTCAAAGTATTGTAATGCTATTGTTAGAATCCGGATTAAGAAATGTCATGTTAAGCCCCGGTCACATAGGACCCCGGAAGCAACACGATTCACCCCGACTCGTTGTTCTGAGGCAGTTAACTGTGAATTAACAAAGAGCCGGGGTGAGTCGTGTTGCTTCCGGGGTCCTATGTGACCAGGGCTTAACCACGTTCGTTGGCAAGAAACGTATATATATTGAAGTATATTTGTAAACCAGCCTATTGAAAATACAATACTCCAGTACTCAGAATCCAGTCTACACGCATTTACTTGTTGCTAGGTCGGGCAAGTCTCGAGTAAGCTTTCGGGTTGTCAATAACAGCCGTTGTGTATCGAGAACACATACAATTTGCGTCTATTATTTGCAATTATTTGCAATTCTTCTTTCTATTTCTATTTTAATCTCGTTCTATCTCTCTCGCTCCTTCTATCTTTCTCTCTCATTCTCCACGTTTCTCTCCAATCCGTCCATTTGCTCTGCGATTATACATTACATGTACAAGCATCTTCATTCGTATTGTGTCTTGAATTCACATTTCCTTGTAAAGCGATTTCTCTGTCAACAGACAGTTTCGTGACAAATAAAATCTTTGCATTGTTGCATCATCGTCATTCTTATGCAACTCCTTTTGCTGGGCTAAGTTTGTGTAATATGGTTGGAGTACGATTTCTTTATGCGATGTATGTAAGAGGGTTTTATGGGTACAGTGAATTTCCCAAAGCGTTGCCATACAATCTGGAGCTAAAAGTGTTTTTACCACTGACATAAAAAATGCCCATATGTCTAACTTCTATTAATATCTATAACCATAGTGTATATCTATGAAGCATTTTTCATCAAATATAGTAATTAAAACACATTTTGGTCGATACGTTGCTCTATTGAGTAAATAATACGGGCCAAACATTCGCATTCAGTAACTACAAATAATGTTCCTATTGCTATTTTGTATACCATATGTCCC
>BQKZ01000353.1:0-17646 GCA_036244855.1 Temnopleurus reevesii
TTTCTGGCGACAAGCTTCTTTTCCGTATTCAAAACATTCAAAACATTCAAAACATCAAGATAAACAAACATGATGCAAACATTGATGGTATTTATTGTGAAAATGAATTATCATAAATAATGAATAATAGAAATGGCCCATCCTTAAAAGCCACACTCTAAATACAAAGTTTTTAAGCCTCAAGAACGAGTCCCTACCCAAGGTCTCTGTAGACTTTGAAAACCAAGTCTTATGGTCTTACATCTATTTTTGTAAGGGCTAAAAATGTTTCTATTATACCTCACAAGTGCTCAA
Organism: Temnopleurus reevesii; assembly: GCA_036244855.1. Taxonomy (NCBI): domain Eukaryota; kingdom Metazoa; phylum Echinodermata; class Echinoidea; order Temnopleuroida; family Temnopleuridae; genus Temnopleurus; species Temnopleurus reevesii. The sequence goes on from BQKZ01000353.1 coordinate 295, forward strand.
TATATTATTTCTTTATACCACCATCTCTCTAAGAATTATTATCCCTGTCGTTCTAAATGATGCTTTGGGTTTTCCCCCGTATGTTTCGGTTAAATCCCTTAAAATTCCCGATACAGAAAAAGACCTTTTCCGGATAAGTAAGAAAGACATTTTGCATCGCAATATCTTATAGATAATGATCATGAGGCGGGGAGATAGAGAGAGAAGTTGTGAGCGATAAAGGGTAGAAGAAAGGGTAGAAACTAAATGCAAGGGCATTGAAGCAAACATCCTGTCTGAAGATGAACGCAGCGACAGAATGGGGGGGGGGGGCTATGAAAATGAATTCCCAACTAAATAAAGCATGTTGAACTCTATATTACTGATGTACATGAAATGATAGATAAAACTTTCAATGCGTCACAAAGAGTTAATAGAAAACAAGAACATTTTGGAACTCAAATATCATGTAAATACGCAATAAAACTCAGATGTTACTTTAACCCCGACTTGCGGACTAAGTGTCCACGTAAACAACATTTACTCCAATAATGTTATCCATCTAATATATAACAATACATTTCATTACGTTTCATTGTTTTTAGTTTAACCCCGCACATTATGTTGCGAACACTTTTCAAGATCCAAGATACATGATTCGTTTTATTCATTTAATTTTTCTGTTATTTCCCAATGAAAACTGAGTCGTCTTAAGTTAACACCCAGGGGCCAATTGCGCAAAGTTGTCTTGGCTATCCTCTTCTTGCTATACGTCTTGATTTCTTGTTCCACCCTCTTAACATATAGTTGCAAACGTTGATAAAACTATTTTAAGAGGGTAACACAAGAAGTGAAACGTCTTGGCAAGAACAGGGTAGCTAAAACCATTTTGAACAACTGGCCCCTGGTTTTTGCTGTTTATACAAGATAATTCCATGATTCTACAGATGATTTATTCAAAACTTGTGACCAACACATTATCATACCTTAAAGCCGACTCACACCTTCGTGTTTAGCCTGCGTCAGCCTAGCGTTTTTGACAATTTAAAACGCTCCTTACACACAACAGGTCATACGGCGGACTGACATTCGGCGAACGCTCGTTTGATGCAAGCTGAATGTCAGCCCACCGTAATGTGTGCTCTTAGGGAACGTTTTTGATAACAAAAAACCCCCCAAAAACGCTGGGACAACGCAAGCTAAAAACGCAATAGTGTGGATCGGCCTGAAGAAGGTCATGCATTATGCGTTGTCCTTGGAGCAACAGAGTAGGCGAATATGATTCTTTGGGGAGGAAGTTTATCTCTTTCATGAGGAATAATCCATCAATGAGAATTATTATCGCAATCATATCACGCTTCACCAGCAATATCAGAACCTCGGACTGATTGCACTGAAAACTCGGACTTAGAATTGAGGTGAAACTGATTGTTCACTTGAAGAAGAAGAATGTGATAAATGAATGTATTTTTCTATTTTAGAGGTCTGATTTTCCAAGATTTTGATATGGGAAAACTAAAAAAAAGATCGAATGGGGATGAAAAAAAAACCTGTTTCACAAGCATAACACATAATCTGTATTTACACTAGGAGGTTAGCATTTGAACATTATATTTTTAATATGATTCTTATGGAGTGAAGTTATCTCTTTCACGAGGAATAACCCTTCGATGAGAATTATCGTTGCAATAATATCACGCTTCATCAGCAATATCAGAACATCGAAATGATTGAACTTAGAATTTGAACTCAAATCAAGGTGAAAACTGAATGTTCACTTGGAAAAGAATTTGGATAATTTCACTCTTAGAGGTCTGATTTTGGAAACACGTTGCAAAGATTTTGATATGAGCTAGCACAAGAATTAAAGAAAGTAAAAGGGAGAATAGGGTTAGAAGATGGTTAACATGCGAAACACATTTATATGCATGGGCAGGCTATAGATGGGAGAAAAAAAAATGCAAAGTAAAAAAATAAGTAGGGGAGTTCAAGTGTTGAATTGTGTTCCTTTGGATTCGAAGACTTTTTTTGTTTTGAATGTACCAAGCAGACACCTGCCTGAAAATAGGAAGGCGTTGTAATTAAACCCCCGAGCCCCCTTCTATCCCGTCAAGAGCCTGACACCATTCCAGCTCACCCCTAATCCCCCCCCCAAAAAAAAAATAAAAAAAAAATAACGGTGTAACAAGTCCACGCATCGCAAAAATAAATAGGTAATAATTATGAATAACATTGTATGAATTAATGAGCAAATAAATAAAGGTTCACAAATACAAAGAAAGAAAAGGCAAAATTTGTTTTGAGATACCCTCCAAATTCAACCAAGGCAATTATTATGAAAATCATGTTCAACATTACGCAGGTTTGCTTCAGAACTTAATATTTGCGCGAGAATTTTGATCAGTATAATACAGATATTATAGCTATGTGATAATATCGTTGTGTAATACCTCACAGCAATATAACATTATCACTAAGTTCTTTGTTATAGATTAGTGGATGCTGGCCCATACATGCAGCTATAGGCCATGTTGATCTTTAATTATCTTGTCAGAAACCATTAGGAGCCCATCTTCCGCAGACAATTTTCCCTCTAGGGACACCATAGAAATACTTCCAACGCCAACGCGACCAAAATAAAGAAAAGTTCAGCGCCCAGACAAATCGATGTAGTTTCATAAATGTGGGTAGCCAGAATACACAAATACAGTCTATTGCAAAAGTGTAAGACCACCTGCAATTTTTGCACTTACCTCTATATACAGTCATATCTTTACTCAAAGGGGGTTTACTCACAAATGTGTGTGCAAGTTGGTCTTTAATTTTCTGCTCAAATGATTAAAACTAATGTTCATGTTAATATCAGCTTCCTTGTATTAAACAGAGGTGCCTAAATTTTCAGAAAGATCTTCCGTGATCTCTCTCTCACAATAATTTGATCCTCGACATTGCTTTAATAACATGCCTGACGGAATGGGGATCATTGTATCAAATCTCGCAAAATCTTTCCAAGAGATCAAACTAATTTGTCTTTTTCCAGGGTTTCATTGGTGGTCTGAGCACTACAACTTGCTGTTTAAGCAGTATTTTTGGAGCAAATGTCACCCAAATATGTCAGTAAACTCTTCTGACTCCACCAATGAATGTGTACAGGTTAATACAAATATGAAAAGTGGTCTTAAACTTTTGCAAATTACTGTAGATAGAAATAAGAATGGATAAAAGTCCTTTACTTGGTGCAATAGTTCAAGAGATCTTTTTTTTCTTTCTCTCCGTTTTTGTGGGGTTGTACAAATAGGCTTCAACCAGAGCGTACGTGGTGGTGAACTTCGTTTTTTTTTTCAACGAGAAATCTTATTTGGTGTAATTTGGTATTTCCCATGATCTAACACCCTATTTACATTTGACCGATGAACAACCGGCATTCCTAAGTCTGATAAGGCACACCGTCTATTTTCATGTCGATTTTTATTGTCTGATACGGGGAGAAAAGCTACAGGCATTTATTCGGTGGTTTGGTTTGGTTTTATTTTCCGTAGAGTAAAAAGCAGCCCAAAATACAAAGAAAATCTATATAAATAAATACATACATAACTGAAAAAAATACAAAGATGAATATTTGGAACACTCCATTCAGAGCCATTAATATAATGGCTCTGGTCTTCCTGGAGGTCCATATTCTCTGTATAGGATGGGTCCATATCCATGTTCTGTTATAGGTCTGATGGGTTCGAATGAATTAGGCCATGCCTAAATATGATATTGATTCCTCTATCAAAATGAGGAGAGGAGGGAGAGGGGGGGGGGGGGGTCGCATAAATCTCCGAGTCTATCTAAAGCCATATTGCATCAACATTTGTGTTTAGTTTGTTAATGCTCTGCAATTTTCGTTGTTGTTGTTTTTCTTTCTTTTCTAGCGCCTCATTTGATGTTTGTGAAGTATAACAATGCAAAATCTAATTGCCGAGAAAGCTCATCATCAACACAAAGCAAAATATAGTTTTAACCAGAAAGACATAAAAGAAACTTAATTATCCATTCACTTCAAAGCCATTTGTCCTGGATTTTCTCTTCCATGACATCTTATTGAATAATGAGACGTCATTATGACGTCATTCAGACAATCTTCAAAACAGGTGACCTAGATATTATCTTGCGCACTGTTCATCTCTGATGTATGTGACAAAAAAATTGTAGCCCGTTTACCCCCAAGCTTTAAGTAGCTCGTCTGTATTCATGAATTCAAATCATTTCTTTGAAATCAAATTTCATGGCTTCCCTAAAATAAGGTAGAGCTATGCGGTAATAGTTGATCAGCCTTTTTTGTTGTTGCAGCGCGCGTTTACAGCTGGTTTTATTTGCATTGTCTGCTTCTCTTGAATCTCGTTAACATCATGGTTTCCTAATCATAATCAAACGTCACTTTTCTTAATCTGATCAGTAAACTATTACTACATCGTATCCTGTTGCCCTTGGCTATACCTTGCTCGTTTTTATGGAATTAAAATATATTTTCATGATTCTCGGAAATGTAGAATATTTGTTTTCAAGGATCAAATAATAAAATCGTTGCCTGAGGAGTGTTTCTAGCTTGTAACATATAACACAGTGCTTTCAATTGGGACTTGTTAATATCTCTATCTGTTTGCATTTTTTGTATCATCTTAATATATATTTTGGAATCTTAGTGCAGTAGTTCTTACTGTGGCGTTTCAACAAGAGGGTTGCGGTTAAAAAATCCACCCATGGCGTTCATTTCATTCAGCATGAAATGTTTCCACATTGTTCTGCACTCAACCCAGGTAAGGGAAATGAGTACCTAGCAGGACTATTTATTCCTTGAAATGCCCTGTGCGCCAGGCGAAATCTAGGGTAATAATATTAATAATAAAGCGCCTTAAGCACCCTGCAGAGTGGATACATGCGCTTCATAAACTACATGCATTATTATATACGAAATTTATATCATTTTTTTTATATAGAACGTTATGGAAGGGGAATAAATCTTGATTGCAATAATAATTCAGATGGATGGAAAAGTCATACAAATACATCTAAATTAATTTAGGAATAACAGAGCTTGGATTGTAAAGACTACCATCATTTGAGTGTACAATAATTTTTCGTGTGATTTGACATGCAGTGAAGCTTTCATAACATGCGTGCGTACAGGTAAACCGCCCTCCCAATACTCAATTAATTCGCCTCAATTCGCAGACACCTTTCGTAATATAGCTAAAACAATCAAGCCCTGACACTTTCCAAGGAAAAGGTTCATATAAGACCTTCGTCAAATGCCCCTGGTAATTACCAGCGGGTCACATTGGTAGATAAATCTATATAAAGCCTATTTTGTTTGCTTGTTTGTTCCTCTTTTCTTATCGAAATGTAATGTCCGGAGTCGTATTTCTTTTGCCGTTATTCGATGATTTTTTTTCATTATGAAATCTACAATGTGTACGTTTTTGTAAACATAGAATGTGTGAAATGGAATCGAGAGCGATGTTTCCAATTTTAACATGAGAATGTTTGTTCTTTTTTGCACGTTTCAATTCTGTTTTAAATCCTGCTGTGAATATTCACTTGGTTGTGACCCAGTGATCGCATCACGGTTCCTATGCCCACTCCGATCCCACACTACTTCGTTCTGCCCAACCGATCTAGATCTGCCTAATCTATCCCACTCCACCCCTCCTCATCCCATACCGCCCTCCCGATTAGCCTACCATCAGCATCAACTTTATTGATCATATCCTGTAGCTCAGCCTCAGTAAGATTCTGTACCAAACACCTCATCACCGTTCCTCAGTCACACCTTGTCCTGCCCCACCCTACACCCACATCCACGCCATGCCCCCTAACCCTCCTCCCTAATCAACTTCGTTTATCATGTTCTATAGCTCAGCCTTTTGTTAGGCTTTTGTTCCAAAAACCTCATCACCATTTCTCCGCCACACCTTATCCAGCCCCAACCACGCACCCACAACTACACCCACACCCACATTATTACCCCTTTTCCTCCTCTCCAATCATGCCAATGAACTAAACATCAGCACCTACTTCATTGATCATATCCTAAAGCTCAGCCTCGGTAGGGTTCTAAAGATGTTATCATCCACCATGCCCCATTTGGCCCAACCTCACACACCCACACCCACACCATTCCCCCTAAGCATCCTACCCAATAAACTTACCATCAGCCTGATCAGCATCAATTTCGTTGATCATGTCCTGAAGCTCAGCCTCATTTGGGTTCTGTTCCAAAGATCTCATCACCGTTCCTCCGCCACACCCATCCATCCTAACCCCTCACATCCACATCCACGAATATACCCACACCCCACCCCATACCCCCCTCTTCCTCAATCAACTTACCATCAGCATCAACTTCGTTGATCATGTCCTGAAGCTCAGCCTCATTTGGGTTCTGTTCCAAAGATCTCATCACCGTTCCTCCGCCACACCCATCCATCCTAACCCCTCACATCCACATCCACGAATATACCCACACCCCACCCCATACCCCCCTCTTCCTCAATCAACTTACCATCAGCATCAACTTCGTTGATCATATCCTGCAGCTCAGCCTCATTAGGGTTCTGTCCCAAAGATCTCATTACCGTTTCTCCACCACACTTCCTATCTCTCCTCACCCACACACCCACACTATGCACCCCACCCTCCTCCCCAATCAACATACCATCAGCATCAACTTCGTTGATCATGTTCTGTAGCTCAGCTTCGGAGGGTTCAGTCCCAAAGCGCTCAGCACTGTTCTTCCGCCTCACCCTATACCGCCCCACCCCTCACATCCACACGAACAACTGGACACACAGCCACAAAAGACCTATCTGTTCCCCATTACCTTGTCGTTAGAAGAATAACCAAATTGTACCACCACTGGGAGTTCTTAGATTGAAAGATAAACCATAGCACTAATTAGAACATTGAAATCTGTGAGACATTATTTTTAGTACCGGTAATCGAGCGCCACGAGCGCCCAGTTGTGGCGGAGACCGGCGCTATACAAGAGGCAATCATCATCATCATCGTCGTCATCATCCTCATGCCCCCTAACCATCCTGCCCAATCAACTCACCATCAGCGTCAACTTCGTTGATCATATCCTGAAGCTCCGCCTCAGTAGGGTTCTGTCCCAACGATCTCATAACGGTGCCCAACTCCTTTGTGGTGATCGTGCCATCGCCATCTTTATCAAACAGAGAGAATGCCTCTTTGAACTCTGAAAGATATAGAAAGGATAAATGATTAGGAATCAAATCTTAAAATATAACATCATCAAATACTCAAAGAATACAATAAAGTTAACACTGAATGCTAAAAAGGAATCTATTTATGGCATGTTCTTAATGATTCCTCAGAAAACGTTACTATTTTTAGAGTAAAAAAAACAAATGCGAAATCAACACTTTGGTTTAAAAAAATGTCCCATTTTCAGTCTCGCGAGATATTTTGTTGTTTTCTATGTGGTTGTCAATCAATACGCTTTCTCGCATGTCTGCAGAGGCCCCGTCAGAGGCGGCAACAATATCTGTTAGACGTAAACGTATGAAAGAAAGGAATAACTTTGGCACAAACTACCCATGAGCAAGATTTAAATTTTTCAGGGGTTAGGGGGAACTACGCCATAAAATGTTTATGGTCACAATTGACTTATAACATTATAATATTATATTTATTTAGGAAGTTCTCAACTGAAAGATCCTAAATGGTACTTAAGCGGTTGATGGTGAACATAAACTAAACTGTAAAATCATTAGTCTTCAAAATCAACGTTTAGTGCCTTAAAAAAAAGGTACAAATATAAATGTGATCCTCAAAGTCACACTGTGCATCAATAAAGCGTCAGTGATACACTTTATTCAATTTTCATTGATATCTTGAAAGTGCCTGTATATATAACTTTCTTCATTTTGCCTTCCTACTTGTTGTTATTATTATTATTATTATCATTATTATTATTATTATTATTTATTCGGCAAATTTAAAACAAAAACATTACAGTGTTTGTTCATCAAATCTGAATGTACAATAATCGCTTAGGTCGGATAGCTTAATTTGATAATTTTGTTTAATAACAAAATAACAATGTCTAAACAAGAAAAAGAATAAAAAAGAAAAAAGTGTTTGAACGAGCCCTCTAATGTTTTATTTTTTTCTCTTTCTTTAAGCATGTGTCACGAAGTGATGGCATGCAAGAGGTTGTGTGAAAAGAGCCATGCATACAACATTGTCGGCTTTGTTTGGAAAGGGCAGATGGCCTCAGAGAAAGTTATGCTGAATCATTAAAGGTTTATAAGAGGAAACATTAAACATTCAGACAGGAATCCTGTGAATAATTGAGTCAAATGTTTAACAAATCCTTTTGACATGGTGTTACTGCTGATGTAGCATTCTTAGAATAGTAGTCTTGCTTTAGTGTCTCTTCCATCTGTTCTCTTGCTTTTTTCGTTTGTCTTTTCTTGTTTTAGTGTGTTTTATTCTAGTTACTGCTACTCAATATTGTAGTTTTTATCGAACGGCTTAACATACTAGTAAGGGCATCTCCTTTTTGGCTGCTTCAGTCAATCAGTTGTTAATAAGTTGAATTTCTCGATATATTTTACTTTGTATTTTTCATGCGCGCACCATGGAGCCATTAGTGGCACTAGCAGTCCTCCCCCCTCCCCCCGATCAGACTTAAGGGTCGCCAAATTTGAGGTAAAAAGTGCGTAACAATCACCGAGAGGGGTACCAAAAGAGGTGATGACAATTTTTCTTTTTCTTGCTAGGCAGTCCAGCTCCCTACTCTTTCTCAAAATTTGCTAAACAGGCGAGCCCCCCCCCCCCCCTCTTTCCTCCGGTATCAAAATCGTGTATTCATTGCGTGTTTTATGCTGCTTTTTAAATAAATGGATGAACTGAACGAAACTAAAAAATAAAATCAATACCAACAGACTAGTACAGTAGTTGTACATGACGATAGAATGTTATCTATGGTAGATATGAAACGACAAACAGGGAAAAATCGATTTCTTGTTTTTCACTAAAGTGCGTGACGATGACCTATGTGGGACAGTAATTCAATCAAGTTTGCATAGAAAAGGTGTCCGTTCGTTCTATTTCTGAAATGTCGCGTACAGTTTGACATTCACTATCTAAATGTCTCAATCGTTCTAGAGGCGCGGTCAAACTTTTGCAATTCTAACCAGCATACGTTAAGGGTGTAGACAAGGGGTGTGATCTTCTATTAGGCCAGGAAGAAAATCACTAAAGCTAAATTGGACAGGCTAGTTATCTCTCACCTCTCACAGAGATGGTAGCCTTTCCGGAATACGCATGAGGTGTATTTCCTTAGATTTAAAATTCAAGATTCAATATATAAATGCAAGGGTTTTTTATCACAAGTAATTGGCTGAAATCATTGCCATTATTGTCATCTTCTTTTGTTCAGCTTTCGCGTTTTAACATTCTAGTTTTGACCTTGGAACGGTTGGTATCTCTGCTCTCTGTGGCTGTATCAGATTCTTACAGAGAAATTGCCCATCCCCCCCCCCCGAAAATCCTGCCTACGCCCCTGTATGTCCATCGCAATTTTTCCGATCCCTATTCGCTAAAGACCGCAGGGGTTATGCTTGTTATGTTCGCCTCGTTCGGCTTGCTCTAGATGTATGCATATTTAATGTAAACCAAGTGTGCCCATATCGCTTTATTTTACTTTTTTGGGGGGGAGGGAGGTCACAAGGACGGTAAAATAAATTCCCCAGATTTGAGCTAACCTAAAGAGCAACATTTCGCTATATAAGTTGAGGGGCGTAATTGAGGGGCGTATATATCCTTGGAGAAGGGCGCCAAATTTTCTAATGATTTTTTTATGGTTTTGAGGTCGAACACCCATTCTGTAAATTCCTGCATACGTACATGGCATACATTAGTTATTTAACACCACTAATGTGACTGATCCCTCAGGAAGGGTGGAATGAATCTACAGAAAACGGTAGTTAATGACCTTGACTGAAAGAAAGCGTGAAATGTTTCCTTCTAGCTCAAAAAGAAGAATGACAAAACCTTTGGCATGAAGCAATCATTAGCCTGGCCGTGTTCTCGAAATGTCACTGGATTTGTGAGTGCATTAAACATGCATGAGTGTGGTTGGCACAATCATTTAAACTTTAATTCGCACAGTGTAAAAGTTGGGGTTGCACATAGGTCGAAACTTACACACATAGGAATAAAGGTGCAACATGAAAGGTACAAAAAATTGCAACACTGCATGGAAGTACTTTTTGGGCTGCACTATTGCAGCTTTTTGTAAAAACTCTAACCACAAAAGGTATATTTGCAATCTGCAGAGTGCTCAGCGGATTCGAACCCGCACCTTTGAGGAAGTGGATTTGGGTGATTCTAGCTTATCCGATTGTGTGACTTTAAAACCTACCAAACACAGTTATATCCATTGTCCGCTAGAGGTTGTCAAAAGGTACAATATTACACCTTTTCCCGGTAGTTTTTTAACATTTAAGAACCATTTTTGCTGAGTGTGTACATCAAAGGTGCAATATTGAACATTTTTTTTAGTTTTCCAGCAGATTGCACCTTTTAGCGAACGTTTGTACTCTTTGGTCACCATTTTTTTTAATGTGTAGAGACATCGAAACTTTCCTTAAAGTATAAATGCTACTATCCCCTTCAAACTATATTTGAGAATGAGATCTATATTGTATAGACTTGTAAGTGGTGACGAAATCCCGACATAGCAACGAATCCAAGATTATCCTATAGACATGTATATTAATTTGCACCCTTTGTCAACCTTTATTTTCTGAGTGTGTACATCAATGTAATTTTTAACTTTTGCCGTAGACCTTTTTGCGAAGGTCTGTCCCCTTTCGTGCACCATTTTTCTTAGATGTAGAAACATCGAAACTTTCCTTCAAGTATAAATGCTACTATCCCCTTCAAACTATATTTGAGAATGAGATTTATATTGTATAGACTTGTAAGTGGTGACGAAATCCCGACATAGCAACAAATCCAAGAGTATCCTTGTATTTAATTCTCCAGCTGAAAAGCACATTTCGATTGTAAAAGTGCAAGTATTATGGTTTCATGTAAAAGTACTCTTTGTCTACCTTCTTTTCATGAACATGGTAACAAAGTGGTATCTACTATAAACAATAAATAATTTATATGGTAATATCTAACAAAGAAATGTGGGATTTTATACTATTCAAGTAGCCTGTCAAAATTCCTCATCAATGAATTTCCATCTGAAAAATAGTCTGGAAGAGCCTGAAGTATCATATGCCATTTAGAGTTTTGCGCATTGCCTCGGTTCAAATGCGAAATGTAAGTGCATTGTGTAACAAGAGTAATAGATCAACAGAGCGATGTTTGCATGGGTTTATTTGTGTTAATTCATAGCGAATAGAAGGACTGTGGATGAGAAGTCGAAGAAAATGAGAGTGGAGAGAGGTACAAAAGGAGAGATGTGAATATTCATTTGAATAGGCATGGTTGAATGAGGCGAGGTAGAAAGAGCAAGAGATCACAAGATATAGAAAGAGGGGGAAGAGGGGTAAAGAAAGATAACAAGAGATAACCACTGAGAGAGAGAGGGAGGGTGGGAGGGAGAGGAAGGATGAAAGGAAGAAGGGAGAGATAGACAGAATAAAGAGGGGAAGGAAGAGGGAGAGAGAGAGAGAGAGAGAGAAAGAGAGGAGGAGGAGAGAGAAAGGGGATGTGGAGAGAGAGAGAGAGGGAGAGAGAGAGAGAGAGAGAGAGAGAGAGAGAGAGAGGAGAGAGAGGTGAGAGGTAGAAGGGAGTGAGACAGACAGCAGAAAGAGGGGAAGAACAAAATAGAGAAAGGAAATAGAAAGAGAGGGAGGGGAGAGGGGGATTGAGGAAGAGATGGCAACAATAGGTAAAAGACAGACAGAAACATTTTGCTCGGTACACACACAAAGTAGTGAAATACAACCGCCATGTTATCTTGTAGCAAAATCTAGGTCGAAATACAGATGAGGCCATTATTTATGAAGACTTGAGAACAGAAATAAATCTGAATGATTTCTATTTTGGCTGGAAAATTGATTAAATTTTGTTCATCGTTACTCAGAATTATGAAAACTTGAAATTATATGTGAACATGAAATTATTGATTGCTCTGTTAACTATGGACCAAGATTAGCCCGTTTTCGTCAACTTTAAAGGCCCTGCTCTGTTAAGAAAAAAATCCAGATTTTACATAAATTCCGGTAGCAGGAATCTTCGGAATACTAGGCAGAATCCAATATCATACCATATGTGGTTTGATTTTTGTCTCCAAAAGGTGCTTCCAGTATTACATTTGTTGAAAGATGCAATGCTGCACCTTTATTTCTAGGTGTATGGGACTATTCAAATATCTTGTGGTAACACCAGGTACCCACATTTTTGCATTATATGAAGCGCATGATAAATTCTCTTGATGGGGATTTTCCAAGCTTTTCCCCTTTTCACAGAAAACATTCTGTCAAAGCACGCTCAATCATGCAGCTCATATCGTTAACCAATCATTTCAAAGAAGGATGAAGAATATTGCTCATCAAAGTGCATTTCCTGCGATTGTATCTTAGCTTGAAGGTTTCTTCAAATCAATTCAGAAAGAAGTAAATCTTTAAAAGAAAATATTCGACTTACCTGCGATTTGTTCCTCTGTAAGCTGATCAGCCTGAATAAAAAAAAGGAAAAAAAAATCAGGAAATATTCAAAATAAGCTATATTGTAACAAATTTTTCGTGTCATTGCACTTTGCTCTTAAAACATAAAACAATAGAGAGATTTATGATAACACGGGAGAGGGAGAAGAAAATTTAATGAAAGAAAGTGTAAAATGTGGTTTGGCTGTATATGAAATTGAAATATTACTCATCTTTTTCAAACGGGAAATGTAAATGATAGTTGTTGTTTTTATGAATGATAAATAAATAACAATGTGAATGAACCCCTATAACTTAATTTCAAATCAAAGTGTTTGTTAATTTACTATAACATTATTCTTAAAATTATTGATGTGTAGTAACTAAGGATAGGCGCAACCATACCAATTGCACATATACTTTTTTGCCTACACGTACACTAAACGACCTTTAAACAAATCAGAACATACGGTGCATTAAACCCGATCCCCAAGGAATATCCTACGAAGCAATTTCATAATAAATATTGATCGATTCGGAGCGGGCAAGCACGTTCGTCTTTAAGACGAAAATCCAATTCCCCGATTACCTCTGTTTTTGCTTTCTCTCCCGTCACTCTAGGTTCTCAAGGACAAGGAGAAAATATCTTTGATATAAGAAATCTTTGATGGTTATTGTTAGGGTTAAGAACTCTGGGTCTTTCTCCGTGAAAAGGTGTTGAAGGAGAGGCGATAAAAGAGCTCTATTCATCACCTCTCTATATCACGTATCAGATAACACCTCTCTTCCCGATCATTTTTTTCCCGGACGATATTCCTTTTTCGCCATTTTATTCAGCTAATTGAATGCAGAAAGGATAAGGCTGGAGGCTTTACTTTGCACGATCCTTCTTTGAATGTTTCATAACAATATTCTGAATGTTATTGCAATGGGATTGTCATTGCTAACATTATTGGTAACGTTATTTAAAAGGATATTTGCAACGCTATCAGTAACGTCATTAGGAACATCATTGGTTACGATATTGGAAATGTTATTGGTAACATTATAGATAATGTTATTGTTAACGTACGGTTGCACCATTCTTTTCAGATAATTGAATACAGAAAGGAGAATGCATCTATTCCTTAATGGTGAAGTTAAAGATACAGCAATTTGCAACTGTGATGGTCAAAAAGATCCCATCGGCACTTCTATATCATGTATCAGATAATACAGCTCTCCTCATTTTTTCAACACTTTTTTTTTATCGCGGTCTATATTTAGTTAATTGAACGCATATAGGAGATGTGAGCAGATTTGTGTGTATGTGTGTGTGTGTGTGTGTTTATGTGTATGTGTGTCTTTGTGTATATGTGCGTAGATGTGTGTGTGGGGGAGAGGGGTTTTATTCTTCCACATTCCTTCTCTCAGCATTTCCAGGGAACTATTATAAAAACTCCATGATCAACTAGATTCATTCAACACTTTTCCATCACATATCAGATAACATAATACTTTCGTTTCGTATTTCTTACACCTACATACAGCTAATTGAATTCATACAGATGGAGATGTATGGTGGTTGCTGTAGAAGATTGTGTGTGTGTTTGTGCGTGTGTGCGTGCGTGCTTTATTTTGCCAGATCCTACTCTGAATACCTCATAGCAATATTCATTATTAGTAACATTATAATGTGCAACCTCTCCATCATGTGTGATATGTAGCACCTTTTTCCTCATATTTTCCACACTTCTTTTCCGTCATATATTTAGCTAATTAAATGGGAAAAATAATGAGATGTGTGTGTGTGGGGGGGGGGCGCTTGGTCACAAAATTCTATAAATGTGTCATACCAATGTTTGTTATTAGTAACGTTTTTGGTAACATCATTGTAGAGTAATCTGTAACTTTATTGGTAACACCATAGGAAGCGTTATTGATTACGTTGTAAGCGACGTTACGTTATATTGGTAACAATGGGAGGTGTCTGCTTGGTCCAATTTCTTTGTCCCTTCTGCTCACAGTGCCCTTCCTAGGCATGTGTACACTCAACTTTTCAGTGGATCATAACGATGTAATGTATGTTATCTAGGCTTGATCCCAATTAGATTCACAAATGAATCTCATTATCTCATTCTCCTCTCAAAGAGCGAGGGGAGCAGCAACCATAATTAGATTACGGAACACGCTTTGTCATCTTGAAGTAATATCAATGACAAAACATATTAACGCTTGCCTGGTTTAGCGATTCGAGACTAGTCTGCCAGAACAGACCCTTGGGTTTCGTTGTGCGCATACACAGAGAGTGATACAGGGTATACATCGTGTGTCTGCATGCTCTCCCCCAGGACAGAGCAATGCTGTATGTGTGTGATGTAGTCACACAATGCATACCCTGAATCATGCTCTACGCATGCACACATCAAAAGTCTAGGGTATGTGCTTGCAAACTAATTCGAGACTGGGGATGGCTTGTGAGTAGGGTGGGGGCATTTTGGAAGATGCAAAGGGCAATGTCATCGCGGAAAGTCTCGTCCATATATTCTTAAAATTATCTGGCCAAAGTTTACCAAAAACACTATAGGCAGCATAATATATACCAACTATAATGTAAAGATCGAACAAATTGTGATATTTTGCTCATTTTGGAGCAACATTAATACAGTTGACACCGTTTTTCGTCACCATTTTCCGAATCAAATTTTCTATTTCTTTTGTGCTACTAGTTTATTATACTTTGTTACATGTTATACAAAGTAAAACAGAAATTATTTGAGAAAAGGACAATGTTGTTACTTTATCTGTCCTGTTATACACAGAAATTTGTACTTTTCATAAAATTTGTGTTGGCATCATATAGTCAAACATTGTAGTATAAGCTAAGGATTTGGATACATAGACTCTCATGATCTGAAGTTGTCTTAAATTTAAAAAAACCCAGTAAATGTGTTAAAGCAATGCTTCATCGCAAGCAAAAAATAAAGGGAGTAAATAATTCGAGAATTAGTAGGAGGCCTATATTTCATTTCTTCATTTTTTTTTACATCAACGCTAGTTTTTACGCTTATTACCGACAATTATGAACAAATATGAATAGAACATTTAGGTTTCAAACGAGGCAATAAGCTTTCTGACATTGCCCAATGGCAAAAACTCTTGAAAGCTGACCTAATTCGTAATGCTATTAGCTGCAAACTTAAAATTGGAATTGGAGCGGGCATTTCAAGCGTACACCTTGGATAATGCGGTTTGGGTTGATGTGTGTGTGTGTGTGTGTGTGTGTGTGTGTGTGTGTGTGTGTGTGTGTGTGTGTGTGTGTGCGTTTGAAATCGCCGCCAACCATGGACCACACCATGCAAAAATATCTTCAAACCGCGGACGTACCTGCAACGGGGGACCGTCCACGGTTGTAATTTTGTATGAAAACAGTTCGTATACGTAGAACTTTACAATAAAAATGCATTTCAAGAAGGATAGGGGGTACGTCCTCGGTTGGGTTGTACTTTGTCAAATTAGGATCGTCAGGGATGTGTCCTCGGTCCATGGTAACGAATTCTAACACACACACACAAACACACACAAACTAAAACACATGTCCACCTTTGGAGGCGAAAACACGCATGTGTGTGTATTCTTTCGCAGCTGTCTGAATATTGATTAGTTGAAGTAGACAGTCAACATGGATCTTATGTTACGTACAAATATTTGGCAGAGGAAAGTTCATCTACAGTTTTTGGTGCATGCACATGAATTCATATCCCTATGATCCGCATAATTTGTAAAAAAAAAATTGAAGCTAATTGCATTAAAATAACAGAGTGTTTACTACAAGGCATTTAGAATAATGAGGGTCAGGATGCAAAAATTGATGTGAAAATAGCTGATGTATTAAGTACGATATTAGGAGAAGATTTTCGCACGTATTCTGGCCTATTTTAGTTTGAAAATACGAATCGACCTTTATCTATACGGAGCTCTAGCCGGAAAAAAATGAATGGAACATCTGGTGGTATGTGTGTATATTGTGAATTGCCATTCATTTTACATGTGGAGAGATTTGCGAGTGAAGAAAACGGCGCACGTTGTTAGTTTCATTTTGCGATAATTAAGCCATTCCTGGGTCGATTTTATTCAAACAAACTATGAAATACTCTAGTTTGTTGTTCATAAAACTGCATAATGTGAATATGTTATGCATTTCTCAAGGTAATTCAATTTCTGAAGCGCCATCTGTCCAAAAACTAATATATACGTTTAAAATCTAATCGGTATCCAACAGAAAAGTGTGAAAACAAATGGATCAGTAATGAGTTAGACTGATTGAAATCAACATTGAAATGTACTGAGAACTTCAATACTGTTCTTTGAAAATGCTCTTTTTTGTGAAGAACATTGTGAAATATGAATCAATTCCAACGCCATTTTTTACAATATATTTGTTTTCAATAATTATTTTATTCTTCATTCATTGATAACACATATAACACATATATATCAAATACAAAACAAACACAAACAAATGTTATCTCATGAATTTATCAAACATAGTATAGAAATCGTAAAATGCTACCTTATCAAAATAATGTTACCTTTTGTTTGAATAATAATTTTTATCGAGAACTAATATACAGAATGGAAATTATATGTATATAAAAGACTCAACAGAACAATTACAATTTCCAACTTATGACCCACCCCATTGGCTCCTCCC
>BQKZ01000353.1:26887-85853 GCA_036244855.1 Temnopleurus reevesii
CCCCCCCCCCCCTATATTTTTGCCATCATACTAAATACGCCCTATATACCAGAAATCAACTTGTCTGGCTTAGCACCTGGTAAAAATATAGTCGCAGGTCATACGGTAGACTGACATTTGGTCTTCGCTCCTTGAGCGCAAGCCGAACATCAATCACCGTCTTATCAGCGTATACTGTGCGCTTGAGGAACGTTTTTAATTTTCAAAAACGCTGGGCCGACGTAGGCTAAAAATGCAAAAATGTGAGTAGGCCTTACCCACACACTCATCAACCTCTTCATCAGTCAGCACCAAAGATGCGTTCATCTTATACCTTTAACCCTGTCGTATCTGATGACTCACACATCATCTAGAATGTTTGACGAGAATCAAATGGGATCTTCTCAGCTATATTTGTCAGACCTGTCAAAAGGTGAACAAAGACCTACGCTTCAAGAGCCAGCCTGCTGATTTTCCCATCGAAAGACGAATTCAGAAGTCGCAGTTTAAAGGGCAATCACACTGCCGGGCTGATCCTACCATAATCCTATAGGCACAGTTTTCAATTTTACTTTCTCAAGTCTAATGCGTGGTAGTAAATTCAACTTACATAGTAAAAAAATCTGAACTATAATGTTTATCTTCTGAATAGCTTTAAAAAGTTAAGTTGTTTAATATAGTGAAAACTCATTGTAAAGAGTTTTCACTAAATTTTCACGTAACAACATTCCTGATTTTAAAAAAATGTTAATAATCTTATCCAAGGTTTTTGTTACTTCTTGTATAAAACGACATTCTATAAAGTACCCCGTTACTATGAGTTTCTACTGTATATATTCAATAGTTTTCCGTTTCCCATTTTAACAAAAAAGTTTTATATGTATACACATAGTTTCAAATTCGAATTTGAATATCAATATTTGATTTTTATAGTTTCAATATCATTAAATTTGAAAAGAGACATAGTCATACTTCCTTTGAAACTTTCCAATTAAAAAAGATGGTTTCAAAGTGATTCATTTATAAGAAAATCTGTTCATCTTAAGAAGTGGAATGCAAACGATTATTTCGCATATTCACACTCTTCCCTATCAATATCTCGATGACTTACATATATCACTACCATTACTACAGAGGGTGTATGAGACATGGGGTATCCCTATTATTTAAGATTAAGATAAAATAGAGTAAGTAAACATATAAAGCAAGAAGTAACAAATGATGCCAAATAGGGGGTTGCAAAAGAAGAATTTTTTCCAGAGTTTTGGTCTTTCTGGTATTTTAATCCCCTTTCTACTTGTCGCAAACTTTCCAAGGGAAGTAGAATAAGTACAGATAATAAGAATAAAACAATAATTGTACAACAAGATACAAATATTCTAACGACGTTATAGGACTATTAAGTCTTTTTTTAATGTGGTGGCTTTGGCTCTTCCATTTACTTTTCTGGCAAATTTCGATCAAAATAAAAATTCGAAGTATTAAAATTTAAATATGAATAGGCGTATATATTCAGTATTGAATGAGGAACACCTTCAAATCTAAATTCATCACACACACACACACACACACACACACACACACACACATACATACAACACACACAACCGCACACATACAATACAAAAGCCAAACTAAATGAAGGAAACATAAAGCAACTGAATTTCAAACAATCCTTTTTTATTCCAAAAACTGAAGATATTTTTCACTAAGAACATGGAATGAGTAATTGTTCATGAAATGTAAAGTAGTTTTTATGCACTCTTAAAAACAAACCAGTTAAAATAACTATGAAATAGTTAGCTGAATAGATCTATTATCCAAGTCACATGAATTTAAGTCCTTTCTGACTAGAAATTATTAAAGAAATATGACCAGTCTGATAGTTCCACCTAGCTAACTACTCACATCAGTCATTTTGAATAGTCTGTTTTAAGAGTGTCGTAATACTTGTTTTGTAAAAATGTGGAAATAATTAAGGGTCAGAATTCGCACTAAATTTTGTGTCAACATTTTTTTTCAAAGAGTTTTCTTTTGGTGTTGATGAAATGTGTTCACATAGTATTTTATTTTCATTTTAATTTATGTTGGGTGATTATAATTTCAATTTTCATATCAATAATGTTTTATTTTATTATTCATAATATGCTTTCAGCCAAAGTGGTGTCGCACGTGAAGTCCTTTTCAGGTTGCACTTAAAGAGCCATTTTTTGTATCCAAGCTGGCATTGTCGGTTAGATCGACACGCACAAAGCGGTAAAATGGCTCTCAGTAGGTATCAAAATAGCTCTCTAAGAATACTTTAAGCAGCACTGTGTGTGAAATAAATGTCAGAGTTCTTTGGGAACTGAAATCGACACTTACACTTTTCGTGCGTATATGATTATTATTACACCTTTGAAATCTTTGTTTTAAACTTAAACTTAAAACTTGAAACCTTTGTATAGCAACAAAATTCCCGCTAGATTGTAAAATCGGACAAGTGACAATACCAATCCTCGTATTTTCAGCTAATTTAATTTAATGCAAGCCATAAATCTAATCAGATTGACTAGTTTAGGGGCAATTGCTGTTTTTCTAGTAAAACGTTACCAAACTTTGTTTAAAATGACTAAATTTCTTGTCAATTTAACGAGAATCTTTTTACTAGAAAATAGTAAGTGCCCTAGCCAATCTGACTTGAATTTTTTAAAGAGGCTAATATCTTTCCGTTGGATCAAAATATCGACAAGTTAAAATTCCCTTAAAAACAACATTAAACGCACAATGTGATACAGCAATTTACACAAGTCCTCAATGTATAATACACTTCTGACACTTTATATAATGATACGATGTGAACACGGTCGAATGTCTATGTACAAATCTGCATCGGGCCAATGTTCGTGCACTCGGCGCTGTTCACACTTCAATCCAGCTCCGTGACTTGGTATAGATGAAAACAAAATCTCATGAGAAAACCCCGAAAATATTATAATTTGTGAGAGATTCTTTTTGATAATTTGCTGATTGATCCAGTAATTTTCGGTAATGTTTGGGAATTTTTTTCGATGTCTTAGTCGAGTTTCTCAGTCAAGGATGAAAGCCCTGCGCAAATTGGCAACACCGGTGTCATGGCTGGTGCTGGTTGACAAAACGGCCGGAAGTGACGTCATTGCTGAGCATCATCACTTTGATGTCATCATGGTGACGAATTCTGAGAATTAAAAAAAGAAAAAGAAAACCATTTCAAGTAGTTTAATTTACCCAGTTCTGATGTTTCATATTCATTTTATTCACGGTTGTGCAAAATCAGAATTACAATATAATTAATGTTATATATTACCAACGTTTTGATATAGGTTTATCGTTGAATTTCTAAAATTTGAAAGGAAAATTATACATGTCTCATTATGTTTCCGAGAAGGATGCTACATACATGGCATACAAATTAAGATTTGAACACAACATCGTGCTCCACAAACTGATCCAAGCGATTAGCAATAAGGACAGGAAAATGGGGACGAGACAACGATAGTCTGGCGGAGAAAATTAAGATAGTCGGTAGGTATTACGAACGTAAATCATTTTCATATATATTTCTGGATTCATGTCATTCTTTTTATTTTTAATTTAGTTTTTTATTTATTCAAGAACTGGATTAATGTCATTCTGTGTCAGCAGACAAAACAAATCGTGAATTTTCCGACAAATTTTCATTTTGACAATTGTCGTCTGTCACACCGCGACCGCCATATTTGTTTCAATTTCGCTGAGATCTTTGTATATCTGCACTTGGTATACACCGACACAATTAGGTAAACCAGGGGTAAACTTTGGGATAATTTAAATTTGTTTAACCGTCAACATCTATTGCATATATTGAAAAAGAACATTTTCGACGCCCCAGTTTTTGGTAACATTGATCACTATTTATTCACAGAATTTGACTGTCAGAAGAATATCAATCTAAATTATAAAAAAGGCCAACCTAACGTGACAGCACGTTTCAACCGCCGTATTTTCTTATTGAATAAACATTATTATGAATATAAATTCATGTGCTCTCTTTTACATTTACATTTATTTTGTCCGTCCCTCTATTCATGCATAAAAATCATTTTTAAAAAAGTTAGTCATTTTATGAGTTCTGGGTCATTTTTTATCTACAGTTAAAAGTAAAGGTGTCCTCCATTAACAGGTGGCCCATCATGCGAACACCTTTGGGGGAAGGGGGTGGGGGCCCTGGTGGGCCGAGTCCCCTGGTAGTCAAGAGGTGTGCACAGCTTCTTTGCTTGTCAGGCCGAAGTCGGGGGAGAGGCACAAAATGCCACAACCCATTACCCCCTCCCGATATCAAATCCCGAAAATGCCAAATATGTTTTGATTGACAAATTCTACAACATTACATTTTCATCTGATTGGAAGCGATCACAGTAAGCAGAAGGGACAAATGATTTTGGACAAACTAAACAACTTCATTCAAACGTTCACAATAGCTAAACACATACAAATTTCCATCGCTTATATTCTGTAGAGAAATGTCAATCAAGCTTAATACAATAAATAGGGGCGTTACTTTCTTTTGTGTCCATAGTAACAGTCCATGGATCTATTTTGAAGTCTTGAATTTTTTACTTTGTCAAAATTTCTTTATCAGTTCTGCTCACAGTGAATATGTAAGTGCTTAAAGACAAAAGTGGTCTCTGACAAGTGGCAAGTCTACACAGCCGGCCACTATAGACAGGTGGCCGCTAGAATAGGTTTAACTGTACCTTCATAATTGACTTGTCCGTCACCGTCGATATCGGCTTCCCTGATCATCTCATCGACCTCCTCGTCCGTCAACTTCTCTCCTAAATTCGTCATCACGTGACGTAACTCGGCAGCACTGCATCAATTAAATCAAAATAAAGCAAAATAAAACAATGTGCTACAAAAGCAGAGCTTTATAAGTCCCTCGGCAGCGGAAAAAAAGAGTGAGTGTAAGTGTACTTTAACCATGAAATTTGTTCCGAACACGATATTATCTATTTCGGTAAAGTTTAAAGAAGAGTCTACCAAAAAATAATATTTGTTCAACAAGAGCAGATAATTAAGTATAAAGAACAAAAATCGGACAACTAAAAAGAAAGTTATGAGTGTTTAAATATTTTGACAAATTGGCAACTGATGGCGTCACAGGTGACTATTTATCATATTCACATCAATGTTATAAAATGTTACATTTTCTAGAAAAAAACGTATGTAGATCTCATATTTGCATATTAACATTTATACAAACTTTGTATCTTTCTGTAGAAATAATGAACTTTGCAACATAAAAATAATGAAGGTTCTGGCTAGAAATGCACCCATGATGTCATCATATTTGCAACATGTTTGAAAATTTCCACTGATTTGCTAATTTTTTCACATCTTTGAAAGAAAATTATTACTTGTCCGATTTTTTCTTCAAACTTTATTGTTCTGCTCACCGGATTTTTCTGATTCTATTAAAAGATTATCATTTTGGAGTAGACTCTCCTTTTAAAGTCTTTAATAACTTGGTGAAACACCACCCAACTCCCATCTTTATAAATAGTGTACCAACACAATGAAATTCAATGTACCCTACCGTATTCATTTTATAACACTGAAATGGATTAAACATGAACAGTTTTATTTAAGCACTGGTTGGTTGGTTGGTTGGTTGTTGTGTTTTTGGCGACTTTCCATCCGTTAGATGATTTTCGCCAGTTAAAAAAAGAATAGCACCCTTGTTTTGTAGTGTAAGTCAAGAATTACTTAAGTACATGAAATTCATGTACATGTACCTCGTTTTGGTTTTGACTTATTGGAAACCCCCAAATGTTTTGTATGATTAGATTAAGAACATTTGATTCCCCGTCCAAATCTCTTTGAGAATACGCATTATGATATTCGAGTCTTATTTTCTCAAACAATACCATACAGACTAAAATAATAATCACCTTAAAAACCCCATAATTCATTAAACATAAACTTCTAATCTTCCTTTTATGAATTATTATGACCGAGATTATTGTCTCTGACGTACTTGGACGCCGTTTTCTTGTGAAATCTAAATCCTTGCCCCTGTTTAAATCGAAGGAAAAATATTTCAAGCATAATCCCAGGAGAAAACAGATATTGCTTATAGGTAAAGCCCTCCCTCTGGCGTTCAACAAAGCCGGATGAAGGAATTACCGTTTCTAGTCTCCCTTGTCTGCTTCCATATGAAACCAGTGATTATATTTGTAGAGAAAATTAATCTTTAATGCCTCTGTTCTTTGAAAACATTGAAGGAATGCCGTAATTCTAACAAACTTACGTAATTCTAACAAATTGTCGTCATTCAAAATCAGTGAAAGAACTTTCCCTTTGCAATTTTGCAATTTTGGTAGATTTGAAAATGTTCTATTCATTTGAGATATTGATATTAAAACGAAGTTAATTTTACTGGCATGGTTGACATTTGCTCTCAACCAGTAAATATATGTTTCTTTTGTGAGGTCATAGATGTGAAATTCCTCTGGGGGTCAATTTACAGTTTTTTTTTTGTTTTTTTTTACTTCTTTGGGCTCTCACAACATTTTTAGGGGGGCGGTTACTCATGGAAAAAATAACGCGAGTCCTCACTTTTGCATTGATTCATTAAAAAAATAAGAATTTTCACACATTACTATTTTGAAAGTAATTTAGTTTTGAAATGCCGTATTTATAGTTTCGCATTTATTTTTATACGTGTTCTATTTCATGTACCTGATATAACCGTTGCCATCCTTGTCGAAGACCCTGAATGCTTCCCTGATCTCTTCTTCACTGTCAGTCTCTTTCATCTTTCTCGCCATCATCGTCAGAAATTCGGGGAAATCGATGGTTCCATTACCTGTCAGAAAGAAAGAGAGAGAGAGGGGGAGAGGGCGAAAGAAGATAGATAGAGAGAGAGAGAGAGAGATGGATACAGAAAAGGAACCGACGGGTCGGGGGAGGGCGGAGAGGCAGATAAAAAGAGATGGGAGTGGGTATAATATTTGGTAAACACTTTTCAAAGAAATCACAATGGATGATTTTTTTTAAACATATTTTATCAAGGATAAGTTTATATGTCAAAGTAAAAATTTGCACGTTTTGCGTCCAGATAAATAATCATAATTGCATATACATTTTCATGGCCGAAGTAGTAGCCATTTTGATAATGTATGATGAGAAAGTTCAAGGAGTAATAATCAGAGAAATGTTACTTACTTATCAACTTTTCTAAATTACGTTAGCAACACATCACATAAGTAGGACCAATACACTACACCATGCACTACATTGTTGGAACAAAATTTAACCAACAGTACATGGCAGCATTGGCCTACTGTTGTTTATAATGAATACAACCGATGGTAATCTTATTCTCATGTCACATGAAATTCGCTCCCGATTGTCTTGACAGCATGTTGCCAACCTTTTAAGAGTGTGTCGAGACGTGAATAACACTCATAAACTGCCAGTCCAATCAGCAGTCCCATGCGTTGACAATCGAGTAACGTTTGTCATGACTGACCGATCATAATGCGGAAATAAATTAGAACGCATGGCTGGGCGTCGCAGGCAAAGCGTGCCAAGTTTTCCCATAAATTTGATTAAACACATTGATACAATGTATCAAATGTAATTTCTCAGCTCAAACATGTAAGTATGTTTTTAAAAATAAAGCAGGTATGTATCCAGGGGTTTGGATGGGAGGGCATCCCAGTAAAAATTTGGAAAAGAAAAAAGGTGTTTTTGGAGGGGGTTGCTCGACAGGAAATTTTTAAAACACAATTAACCTCGTTCAAGTTCAATATAATGATTATGCACAAAAATTATTTTCCATTTTTCCAACAATATGCGTGGAATATGAGATTGATTCAATCATTTTTAAAAATTCTGAAACTTGATCCAAAAAAAGAAAAAGGCAGGTTTTAGATTAGATCAGCTTGGTGAAAAAAGTTGGGGATTATTTGAAGAAGAATCATTTTCAATAATTTCCATTATATAATAGCTCATGCACAAAAAAATGGTAGGAAAAATAATGATTCCGGCACCACCTTACTGTGGCGGAGGCATAGATATACTGTGGCGGAGGCATAGATATAAAGCAGAATAAATTATAGTGGCTTGAATTTAGCACCGGATCGAGCTCACATCAGGTATGATTCATTGTTTGATTCGTATAAAAAGTATTAAAGACCATTAATAAATGCATGAAAATTGATGCACGAGAAAAGCCTATGAATATTTCAGTTCTTGGTTACGATGAAAAGGTAACAGTTGCCGCTCTGCTGTTGGTTATCATATGTCTGGGGCCAATGTGGCTACATGTATGAGTGCAGTGTGGTGTTGGTGTCAGAACGAGAGGTGTATGACTGTGAGTTGTCCTAGGTGGGTGTGCAGGTGTGTGTGTGTTGTGTGTGTGTGTGTGTGTGTGAATAAAATATATCTGCATGCGTACGAGTGTATACGTACTTGGGAATATATGTGTGTTTGTGAGAGTAATATGGGTGTAGAATGACAGCTGCATTTGTGCGATGTGCACAGGTGGATGTGTGTGTGTGAATGCAGCGAGAGTGTTAAAGCGATAAGGGCACGTGCGCGAGTGTGTGTGCGAGTGTGCGTGAGTGGATTCGTGTGTGAAAGTGATGTGGGTTTAAAACAGTAGATGTGTGTTTGTGAGTGTGCGTTTGTGGATGAGTGTGTTTATGTGCGCAGTGTGGATGTTAAACTATAGCTGCATGTGTGCGAATGTGCGTATGTGGCAATGAGTGTAGGGTGTAAGTAAAACATTGGATGCATATACACAAGTGTGTATGTGGTGTGTGTGTAAGTGAGTTGAGTGTAGGAAAAGACACATGTTTGCGGGTGTGCGTATAGTTTGATGTGTGTGAGTGTGAGTGTAGTGTGCGCAAAAAGTAATAGAGATACGTATTCAAATGTGCGTACGTGGGTGAGTATGTGTTTGCATAGTGTGGGTGTGAAACGATAAGTGCATGTGTGGGTGTTTGAGTGTGTGTGCCTGGGAAAATTACAATGTGTGTATTTTGGCAAGAATAATTGCGTAAATCTTGGTGTGTGAGAACCAAGATGTTGCTCTTTTTGTCCGTCGAATGTGAGTTTCAGGTTAGTGGGCATGTTATTGGTAATTGTTGACAGGCACCCAGATTGAATTTGCACATTTTAATGCCATTTACTCTAGGTCATGTTAAAGCCCATGTATAGTTTTGGTAAAGATTAAAGAAATGTGAATTTTGGGGATATATACCATGACATATAGTTTCTATACACATTTTAAGATCATAGCATATTTTTCTACGAGCGAATTCTTTTGAAAATTTGAATTTGACCGTTAAATCGTATTTAGCGCCCTCTCTTGGTTATAACAATATTTTGCTTCTTATCGGGCATATAGAAAATTATTTCCAAGATTTTATTAAAGCATGCTAAAAAGGAATACATAAAGAATAAATTCTGAAATTTTTATCCAATTCTGTTCATGAGAAGCTGTCCTTTATCAAGAAAGAAAATATTGAATTCGCGTCGGGGGCTACGACGCTAAAATATTTTCCACACTTTAGGTTATAACTTTTCCAAAACTTGTTAATTTTTCGTACAATCTTTTGTACACCATGTTCATGATATCATGTTTCTTTTTAAGTAGATTTGAAGACAAAATTTGGCGATAAAAATATTCGCTTTTACCAAAACTATACTTGGGCTTTAAACGACATAACATATTACATATTACCATATTTTGGTGAAAATATCAATTGTAGTTTGGTTAGCAATAAAAACAATATGGGCCTCTGGAGACCCATCCGACATTAATTAAATGTTTCTAAAGGATATGTTTTCTACCAGAAACAGCATGATACCTTTAGGGGCACGTCTCAACATCGATTCAAAGATCATGTAATTTAGTGGTGGGGAAAATATTTATGTGCACCTTGGCGGAAATATTGCGCACAAGTTGACTCAACACAAAGCAATGTACTGTAAACAGAACTGTTGTTTAAATTATTTTAGATTTATGCTAAAATTTTGCTTTCGCGTTGGTTTTATACACGTTTCTCCGGTTTGTAAAAAAAATGCACAAAGGCTGGTCATTTGAAAACTGCTAGTTTGCCTCCTCCCTCTAGCAGAAAGCAGTAACTACATTTTTATAAAATTTGACTTTTCTGCATAAATGGAGTCAGATAGACCATTCTTTAATGTGACTCATTCCGTCAACAAAAAGGGTTTAAAACAGCTGGGTTTTTTTCATGACTGCAGAGAACATTTTGTATCCGTTTTTATGTATCTTCACCAAATAAGATTATAAATATACCAGAATACTGTATTCTTCTGGGTGAGGGCAAATTTATTGGCATAACATATTGCTCGTCATTTCATGGCTTTAACGGTTGGAATTATTATTTCTATTTAAAAAAAATCCTCTTACCATCAGCATCAACTTCGTTGATCATGTCCTGCAGCTCAGCCTCGGTAGGGTTCTGTCCCAAAGATCTCATAACGGTTCCCAATTCTTTGGTTGTAATCGTACCGTCACCATCTTTGTCAAACAAAGAGAACGCCTCTTTGAACTCTGAAAGAGAAAAAATAAACCAACGCTCAAATGTTGAGAGATCGCATTAAACATTTTCTATTTCATCGGCGGTGTCTAGACTTCCGTCCTCTGCAGAACGCGTCAGTTGTACTGCCACCCCCCCCCCCTCCTTTGTATAGAAGAAAATCATGCAATTGATATAATTAAAAAGTCTTATAAAACGCCATCATGATCTTTGAAATGTTTTATTTTAATTATTATTATTGTTCAAGTTGATAGATAAACAATCCTACACGCTGAGCACAAAAAGAACGTACAACAATGATATAAGAGATGCGAATTATCACAGAAATGTGCGATCTGCACCAAAGGTACAATATTTCCCCCTTTTGAAAGCCTAAAGCGGACACTGTGTTATGTAATGAAGTTCTTGTTTAATATCTTTTAAAGTCACCATCGTTCATGTGTGNCTCTTTTTGGCTGTGTTTGTGGTCACATAGAAAAATCAGCACTCGAGCTTGGGAAAGTGTATCCCGATTCACCCCGATTGAGCCAAAAAGAGCCCCGGATCTCCGGGGTGAATCGTGTTGCTTCCGGGGTCCTATGTGACCAGGGCTTTAGCATGATGCAGGGTACAAAAACATACCTTTGTGGTTCGGTTTTCACCCGTGGTGCAATGTTACACCAAAAAAAGATACTACCAGTCTTGTTTTGCTTGCACCTTTATCCATGAGTGTTTTCGGTCCTTAACATAAAACTTTGTGCTAGGTATGTAAAATGTCCATTTGTGTTGAGAGTATGATTCCAAAGATGTAAAGGAAAAAAATTGAAAAAGACCTATAGGATATCCCCTCCCAGTGACTCTTTTTTTCATTGAAATTGTTCGATCTTATATTCCCTTTAATATTTGTTATTTTCCAAAATACTCATCATGGCCCCCAGTTTAAGCAAACTTCACCGCTTCCTCACTGCCCCAGGGAAACGCGTATTTACACGTCGTGTTTGAGCTTTAGGCGATGTGAATAGCGCTCGGAGACCATTCTGTACCATCCAATATGAAATCAAAAGACAAAGAAACTGGACAAAATGACCAAAGCCCCATTCAAACTTTCATAATGATTCTAGCAGACAAAAGTGGTTCTGACTCGCGCCTTTCAACCAGAGGGTCGTAGGTTTGAATCCCACCGATGGAGTTAATTTCCTTCAGCAAGAAATTCATCCACATTGTACTGCACTCAGCCCAGGAGAGGTGACCGAGTACCGGGAAAGAATGTTTAATCCTTGAAATGCCATGTGCACTGGTGTACGCTTTTGTAATAATGCAAAGCGCCTTTGAACACTA
Organism: Temnopleurus reevesii; assembly: GCA_036244855.1. Lineage (NCBI taxonomy): Eukaryota > Metazoa > Echinodermata > Echinoidea > Temnopleuroida > Temnopleuridae > Temnopleurus > Temnopleurus reevesii. The sequence goes on from BQKZ01000353.1 coordinate 38,761, forward strand.
AGCAGAGTGGATACGTGAGCGATATGAATTAAATCTATTATCATTATCATTATTATTCAACAAACACATTTGATATCTGATACAATAATCTACATTTTGGCAGATATCGGGAAGACAATTTATTATTGTGCTTCATCCATTGTGAAGGCTTAAATATATAAATTTTTATTTTGTCCATTCTATGTTTGTCAATTTCATAGTGACCGTTGCTGCTATGGGGGAGATGGTACTCGTAAAAAGACATTTCATGTTTGCATTCTCCTCGCCACCATACGTCCACTTCTGATTCGGTCAAGAGCACCGAGTAATAAATGTGTTCAATCTCATCTCATTTGTAATCAGGGGACTCCGGGCTTTAGACCCGGTCACATAGGGCCCAGGAAGCAACACGAATCGACACGACTTTATGTTCAGCTCACAGTTAGCTGCCTCCGAACAAAGAGTCGTGTTGAATCGTGTTGCTTCCGGTGTCCTATGTTACCGGGGCCTATCTCAATTGACTTTTTTTTTATCTCGCTGTTTTTCTCGTCGCTCTCGATCGTTTTGTTTACTCTAGTTTTTTTTTTTTTTTTTTTGGTTTTCTCCGATACGTGGTCTCTCTTTCCCTCATCTATTCAGGTTGCTTTCTTTTTAAGCTTCATATAAATAATTGTGTACCATTCAATCTTTACCTATAGACTGTGTGTTATATCCATTTAATTTTACTTCCCCTCCCCTTTGTGAGAAAAGGAACATACTTTGTGCGATTTTTCTTGATATATGGATACCAACAAAAGTGCGATGTGTACTTCTCGTGTCATCTCTTGTTGTTATAAATTTGTTTTTATTGATAGAATAAATATCATACAAAATTGATATTCATTGATTAATTAGCAGAGTTTGTAATAACATTTTCACATTGATGATGAAATGTGTGTCCCACTTTCTAGGGAGATATTTCATGGCCATCATTTCATCATCCCCTATCCATAAATGTCGCTCAACTTCTAAACGTTAAGATTACTAAAATAATTACTTTAAAAATACTTTAAAATTCTGAAAAGAATTAATAACTCGTGATTTTATTTCTATAGTCAATGTAGATTTATCTGACTTGGTTTTGTGTAAAAAAAAAAAGAATAAGGAACGAACGTTTCACAAATGTTTAGTGTACATTATAAGATGACTCTCTTTGGAAGTGTTTTTATGATGCAAACCATGGCAAGGTAAGACGCTATGCACCTGCTACCCAACCAAGCCTTCTACGGCAGAGGGAACAGGCCGCGACGGTGGCGGGAGAGGTGATGATTTATCTTGGCGGAGATGGGCTAAGACAAGAATAGATAAAGGCCGTATTGAAGAGCTGAAGGGCCATGCGTTATCATGACTGATTACCCCTTGCATATCGTAAGGACGGAATAATGAAAAACTAGACCGGCTCAGGGATGATTTCACTGTGAGCAGAACGGATTTAGGTATTGGACAAAGTAAACGATTTCATTCAAACCTTCACGTGGCTTCATGATCACAACAGAAAATTAATTCCCTGTTATTTTATGATCATGTGCGATACATGATCACTGATGATCGACATTCCTACATAGAATGAGAGGGAAAGAAATTTCATTTGCGTGTATATAGGTTTTGTAAACACGATATAAACTATTTCCGCAAAATCTAAGTGGGCCTTGGACAATAGATCTGTGTGCCGTGTGTTGAACTGTGCAGACACAACAATCACAAGCCGATTCCGATTTAAATAGCATTACAAAGGAGCATTGAATAGGTGATCGGCTTATTTTTTTCAGAAATAGATTATATCATGCTACAGGCGCGACACCTGGTTGACATTCCTGCACAGAATAAGAGGGAAAGAAATTTCTTTTGTGCGTATCTAGTTATTATGAATGCTTCGATGCAAGTTGTTTATGTTGTCTAAATCCTTGGTCCTTTCTGCTTACAGTGCTTTTTTTTCTTTATGACCCCCACGCCTGGCGACCCCGTTTTTAATTTCCGAAGTCTGGAGTAGAAGGTTAACCAGGGTGTGATGTTTGAGATAGGCATCAGCTGCTTACCCACTTGCCTATGATATAAGTTCATGAATTGATAAAAGAATAATAATAATAAAAAAAGAACTATTATCCCGGTCCATGAATTCAAGCAATTGAACTAACGCACATGCATGGAATTTTCATTTTTGGACGCATGACATCGGTCCATGAAAATCATTTAGCACCGTAAATCTCGAATTTCAAAGAGACTTCGTGAAAAAAAATATTTGATGTATCTTTCCATTTTTCCATCAGAAACTTGATTCAATTGTGGAATGAAATATAACTTTCTTAATTTTCATTCCAATTAAAAATTTATTTTGGAAAAAAACTACAGCATTTGAATATTTATTCAACACGACGCGACGGGACGAATCTTCAAGATTATCCTACTATTCTGTATGACTTTAATGAAGGCGACAATGATAATGCTGATGAATAGTGATAACATTCTGTAATGATATTGATGATCATCATGATGATCATGATGATGATGATGATGATAATAACGATAATATTTTTTTAGATCGATTATGTTCATTACTGGTGGTTTCCGTAATCCCGTTTCCACTGCATCGAAGCAATCTACATAAGATATGAACATAGTATAAACCAAAGTCATTCTCCTTTTAAGCCAGCCCGTCGTATTTATCAAGGCATTGATATTGCTCGCCATCTCTCTGCTTGAAAATTATTTACACATTCATTGCTGTTTTGTATATACATATTTGTATTGCTGCATAAATTTCCTTATCTTTTATATTCACACTTCCGTTTAAGTTTTAATTTCTTATGTTAGAGAAGTTCCCAATGATTTGCTTTACGTGTTGTGTTTTGAACGTTGACATATACGTTGATTTAGAATGAAATCGTACAGCGATTGAATCATAAATTAAATTATATAGCTATTAACTATTTGTGTGTGGGCAACTTAACTCTTTGCTAAGTATAAAATGACAAAATTATACAAATTAGTTAAACAAAGACTTAATACATTCGCACTATAGCATAACATAGAGAAGGTCTACTGCTAATGGTGACACGGCCAATAAGATTTGAATACTCAATTTCCAAATTTTTCGAATTAATCATGGTTATTGAATCCATTTAAGGAGTGATCCATTTTCATCTGACATGAGGTTTATGATAAACCAGATCACGCAGAGTTAAAGCCCTGGTCACTTAGGACCCCGGAAGCAACACGATTCACACCGACTCGTTGTTCTGAGGCAGTCAACTGTGAATTAACAAAGAGTCGGGGCGAATCGTGTTGCTTCCGGGGTCCTATGTGACGGGGGCGTAATCTAAGGTGTCGAGAATTTTTCATTTTCATCTCACTTGTGATTTAAAAAGAAAATGAATAACAACGTCCATGTAACGAAGGTATACTTTTGTGGATCTACTAAAATCCATCAAAGATTTCAAATTTAGATTTGTATCATCGAGACAAGAATGCAAATTTTCATTTTTTTTTTTTAATTTTCAAAGTAAACAAAATATAAGTTGAACCGGGATTGAAGTTCGCGCTGTTTAGCAATAAGATTATAGGAAGCCTGAACTGATGAATAAGATTAGAGTACTGAATTTCCAAATCATGTTGCTCTTCTTCGAGTTAATCATGGTTCTTAAATCCATTTATGGAATGATTGATCATGCAGTTGATTTCATTTGACAGGATGTTTATGATAAACCAGGTCATGCAGAGTTAAGCTTCACACCTCATCGTATCATTATGAGATAGTGTCGNCTGGCGACCCCGTTTTTAATTTCCGAAGTCTGGAGTAGAAGGTTAACCAGGGTGTGATGTTTGAGATAGGCATCAGCTGCTTACCCACTTGCCTAGCTTGTTATGATATAAGTCCATACGTTAATGAAAGAATATGAAAAATGAAAAAGAAAAATTATTACCTTCTCATCGAATTTAAGGAAAGTGACCAATGTACAGAAATTACGAACATCACACACAGAAAAACACACACAGATATATCTGACCCTTTTACTTGTTGAATTCTTGAATGAAATGTAGAGTTCATAATTTGCATTTTAATATATAGATAAAGGGAATAAATACATTTTACATTCTTAAAGTTATTTTGAAATAATCTAGCTTTTATTCTTTTATTAACACAACACGACATGAAGAGTCTTGAAAAATATACAATTCTTCCGGATGACGATGATGGGAATAATTAAGTTGACTTTGGTGATAACATCTGTGATGATGATGATGATAATGATGATGATGATGATGATGATGATGAAGATTATGATGATAATGATGATAATGATGATGAAAATTAAAATAATAATAGTATTCGTAATTGTAATTACTGGTGGTTTCCGTAAACCTTTTTTTTCATTGCATCGAAGGTATCTACGGAAGATGTGAACATGGTATATCCCAAAGTTAATCCAATTCCTTATCAATCAAGCCCATCATATTTATTAAGGCATTGATATTGCTCGCTTCCATCCCTCATTATATCTCTCTGCTTGAACACGAATTACATATTCCTCTTATATATATATATAACTAATAACTTATGTATTATATTAAGTTAACGTATTGGCACGGTTATATTAAAAGACGAGAGAAGGTGTGCATTTATTCCAATCTTATCTTTATAAAAACATTTTTACTAACAACTTATATGTATACATTGCTGCATATATTTCCCTGTCTTTATGTTCACACTTCCTTTCAAATGTTAATTTCTTATCTGTAGAGAAGTTCCCAAGTATTTGCTTTGCACATTGTCATTTAAAAGTTGATATATGCATGAAAATTAAATCGTATGCTTTTGTTGTGTGTTGGTGGTGAAACTTAATGATTCGCTTAATATTCTATTCTTAAGATCATGTTGCTTAAGATTGTACAAAATACTTGAAAGAATAGTTGCGTATCAGCTATGGATTAAGATGAATTTTACTACTGAAGAAAAGCACCATTTGTTTTAACGCTTTTAATTATCAGAACATGTTGCGTTTACCCGGCTACATTATTGTATACAATTGTATTGACTTTTAAAATTACACAGCTTACCAACCATTTGTATATGGGTAACTAAATACATATAAAATATATAATGTCATAATTGGACATGTAAACATCTATACTGTCAGTATTAAGACGGTCGATAAGATTAAGATACTACATTCCCGAAACATGTTATGCCTCATTAAATTATATAAACATTTCGTTGATTTTTTCCGAGTTTTTGCTCAGTCCTTTTCAGGACACCACATGGTGAATGAAAATCATATAGCTTGTTAACTATTTGTGGTGTGAGATCCAACACCTTGCTAAGTATTTAATGGCAAAATGGTATAAATCAGTTGAAAAAGGAGTTCAGGCCGTCGCATCATGAAAGGAAGAAAGTCTATTTGTCAAAGCAACGCGGCCAATAAGATTGAAATACTAAATTTCAGAAATATGTTGCTCTTTTTCGAGCCTATCATGTATATTGGATCCATTTATGAAATTATCCATCATGCAGTTGATTTCATTTGACAGGCGGTTTAAACCAGGTCATGTAGAGTTAAGCTTCACACCAGGCTGCCATGTCTTTATTATAAAAGATGCAATTAAACTTACGATATATATTAATCGTAAGCCTATGGCAAAACATGTACCACGGATATACGATCAATCCCCAATTTAGCCTATCAATTTTGTGTAAGGGGCTACTGATCGTGTCATTATTACATGGTGTCGACACTTTTTACTATTTTCATCTTTAAAAAAAAGAGAATAAGAATGTGATTTCCATGTAACGACGGTATATTTTTTAATTTTTGTGGATCTATTGTTTGAAATCCATCAAATTTTTCGAAATTTGAATTTGTATTATTGAGACAAAAAATAACATTTTCATTGATTGTTTAATTTTCAATTTTAACCAAAGTTGAACCGGGATTGGATTTCGCGCCATTCGGCAATATGATTATGAAGCATGATAAGATTACTACATTTTTGGAACATGTTGCTCTCCTTCGAGTTTATCATGGTTCTTAAATCCATTTATGGAATGATCGATCATGCAGTTGGTTGCATTTGACAGGAGGTTTATGATCAACCAGGTCAATCACACCTCATCGTATCATTATGAGAAGCCGTCGAGACTTTTTCTTTCATTTTCATCTAACTTGTGATAAAAACCAGAATAAAAATGCGATGTCCATGTAACGAAGGTAGATTCTTGTGGATCTATTGTTTCGATGTACATTTAAGATTTCCGATTTAGATTTTTTTTATTGAGACAAGAATACAAATTTTCATTGATTCGTTTAATGTCAAAGTTAATCAAACATAAGTTGAACCAGGTTTGGAGTTCGCGCCATTCGGCAATATGATTTTGAAGCATGATAAGATTAGAATACTACATTTCTGAAACATGTTGCTCTTCTTCGAGTTCTTAAATCCATTTATGGAATGATCCATCATGCAGTTGATTCCATTTGACAGGAGGTTTATGATAAACCAGGTCATGCAGAGTTAAGCTTCACACCTCATCGTATCATTATGAGATAGTGTCCACAGTTACGGAAGTTTATAAGTGCCATGCAGATTGCAAGAAGACTTGTTCAGTCAAGAAAACGAGATGAAAAGTTGTTGGAACTTGGCAGGTCGACTTGTTTTAAACAGGAAGACAAGATTCTGGGTTAAGTTGTTAGAATTCGGAGATTGACTTTTTTTAGACAAGAACATGAGATGGCGATCACTTAGAACCTTGAGAATTAATTTGTTTTGGACAATAAGACAAAATGGTTAGCTCTGTAGGTAGTTGACTATGGACAAAATAGCGTTTTCAAGTCAATTTTCCGAGCAAGAACTTTTTCGCATCTTGTCTTTGCATCCCCGAACTTCCGAGTTTCAATTTACCGTCATTTTGATCCAAAACAAGTTGACCCTTCGAGTACCAATTACTCATCATTGATTTCTTATGCAAAACAAACAGACTTTCTTAATTCTATCAAGTCGCATTTTTCTTTTGTTGAATTTTTTTAAAACAAGACGATTTTTTTATGAGATACAGAAACCCGTCATAATGATATTATATTCGTATTCAAAACAAGTTCACTTTTAAGATCCCGAAACTCGTCACCTTGTCTCCTTATCTGGAACTCTTTAATTATATTCTTGATCATCTGGTTGGCACCTATAAGCATCCGTATTTTCCTCCTTCAATTTTTGTCGAAAAAACAAGACGAAACCATCATCTACGTCACGTGAATTGTAAATCATATTACCAAAACTACCGTCTCCAATTAAGGGCCTCAGGATAAATGCTATTTTTGGCCGAAAAAGCAAAATTCTGCGCGAGAAGAAAAACAACCCCATTGCGTTTTCTTTTATATCAAACGGCTGGTGTATTTTTTTAAGCTCCCGGGTGATTATTTCTTTCCGCAGAATGATGCTTGATTTTGTCGTTTAAATGCCGTCCATGTATGGTATATTCTTATGAAATGTCAGAATACGGTTGTTTAACAGAGACTCTCAAACAATGTAAAAAAAAATAATTTTTGCAAATGGAAAATTCAAATGTTATTTTTACCTTCTGTTTTACCTTTGGTCTTTTATGGAATCGTCGTTAGTCTTTCATACAAAATGGAATATTCTTAAATAATATACTTATTTTCCAAGTTAAGAAATAGGGACCTGTTTGGTAAGAATTCTATTTACGTGAGTTGACGTGACTTATCTCACATATTTCAAAATGAATATAGCTTCACGTTTAACACATTAAACAGTATATAAAGCATATATTCTGTTTTGATAACTACGTTGTTTTTGTATGAAAAACAAAAAAATATCGGTTCGTTAAAATCATTTTCGCATATTTACACTCTGAGAACAATTGTGCAAATGTCTACAAAAAAAATTAACAATAATATGACTTACAAAAATTTGTATCAAATGTATTTAAACTATCTTATATTTTGTTCAAATTGTTCGTTGTCGTTCCAATAGGTTTAAAAGTACGCAGGAGAATTAAAGATCATCAAGATGACCGCCTCATGCGACGAGGGAGCTAAATCTAAGTAAGCTGGTTCTTTTTTTTTATTAAAAAGGGAAGGATTATCACTGGCTTCATATAAATTGAGTCAATAAAAACCTGTTCTATCAAATGTAATACAGAGAATAATGAGTTATAAATCCAAAATTCAAATACTGGCGGTTCCAGTTATATACAAGTTGACACGGGCATGCTTTCTACTGAAGATATGAACTTAGCAATATTTCTTTTAGATCCTGTATTGAAAGAATATTTTCAATGCATCGATTTAACCGTTCATTTCTATATTTCCCTCTCTCATCATTTTCCGTAGGTTGTGATTATAACAAGCACAGTATTTGCCCGACCTTTACTTTCGTGACTCTAAATTCCATGATAAAATATTTTTGACGAATTAGCTGCAGATTAATCATCAAATGTTAAGTTTGCTGTCAAAAGAACGCGCATGCTTTTTGAGGGCGTTGAATGTGAATTTCGATTGTTTCTTATTATCCTTTGATATGGATTGTGTTTTTAAATGGATGTTAACAATCCTCATTGTTTCATATGTAAGGTGGTATTATTGTTGCAATTAAAAGACAATTGTGCAAGAGTTAAGTTTGTTAACAATGCAATTAGATAATGATGATAATAATAACATTCATAACACTTGAATTTATAAAGCACTTTTCCAGAGACTAAAATGCTCTAACTTTCTTTGTGCATATTGCCTTTTCAATGATCCTTTAATGTTATGGAGAAGATGTGCTTTCCTTGCGCTTCCGATACGGGTTAATCATTGCCAAATCTTCGAAACTAACACGAAAACGGAAAGAATCCCAAAGCAAATACTCGATGCAATAATGAAATGTAGATTCAGGAACCACATTTCTCCCATGTACGTAATTTGAGATAGACCGCATTTATGGACGAATACTTCACTTGCTTAATCGAGTTTTACCTTGCTCCTCAAAGACGGTGACGACTCGGTCATACATTTGCATTTTATAAGTCAGCGTATGCCAAAGCCTGTATGAAATTTGAAAAACGCTCCCTTAGTTAAGAAAATACGCTGGGTAGAGGCTTGGCTTGCGCTAAAATGTCGAGCACGTCGAGATAAAACTAATCAAATACAACGTCTGTCATAATTCTTTGTCTTTCCTGAGTATTTTTGGGCACAGAGAGTGTGTTTTAAATGTCATATACGCAGGAAAATGCGTTGGCTCCAAGCTGAAATATGTGACTGGTCATTTAGCATTGATTATGGACTCACAAACATGGACTACCAATGATTTTTATTCCTTTGAGTGGGAAATTCGTTTAAAGATTTGAAATTGATACACTCATGAAGAACAAACAGGTGGTCTTGATCAAGGATCTAAAATATCTTTGCCAGATCTTGGATCGAGCTGAAAGATCGATTACGTAATGTTTCGTTATATTACACCCTAAAGCGTTTCTTTTGAAAATCAATCGGTGCATCTCCCACATCAACGAGATCAAGATCATCTACAGTCCACAATAGTAAGTCTATGGTAAGACTATGCAACGCTCACTAATTCTGTTTATTTATACCTCTCACAATCAGCGCTGATGCCATCTTTAAAGCTGCTAATGCGTTGCGAATTATCGGGGGGAATCAAGGAGCTTGTGCGTGACGTCATAATTTATCACCTTTGATATTTTCGGAAGCCTTTCTCTCTATAGAAATGACTTGGCACCAAGTTTACTTTTGAACCTCAGTTCTCTCGTGTTTGAATTCACCTGTACCAGTTCTCTTTTCCACATCTCTCTCTCTCTCTCTCTCTCTCTCTCTATCTATCTATCTATCTACATGTATCTATTAATTCCCATTATACCCCTGAAAATATATCATCCTTCATATTTTCAGAAGCTTTCTCTAAAAAAATTAGTGGTCACTTTCGAACCTCAAATCTCTTATGTTTTAAGTCACATGTGATGTTCTCCCAATTCCCTCCAATTACTATTTCTCATTCCTCTCTCTTTCTTTCTCTCTCAACACCCCTCTCCCTCCCCTCTATCTCTCTTCATATTCTCTAATTATAGATACTTGTGTATATAGTACAAAATATAATATGTAATATTTTCAGAGGCTTCCATCTTTAGAAATGACTTATGGTTTCAATTCTTAATTCTTATAATTTTCTTTCTTCATTTTCTGCCCCCCCCCTTTCCCCTCTCTCTCTCTCTTTCTCATTTTCTCTTTATAGTACACTGATTGTAGCTTCGCATTCCAGATTTAGTAGAATCACCCTTATCTCCTGCTTCTCCAAACAAAGATTGACTTTTTTTGCACATATTCCAGTAATTTCTTTACTCCATACGTTTTTTTTTAATTCCTGCTCAAAAAGAAATTGCGTATCTCTACAATATATCAGCATCTATCAAGAATATATCTATTTTAGACCTTTCTTTATTCCATAGTACTTGTTGATATTCCTGTTCTAAAAGCATTTTTATCTCTAAAAATATATTAACATCTTGATTTGTTCACAATGAACACACTCTATGAATTCGTGTGATTTAAACTAGTCAGAGTTGAGCAAAGTGAATCTTGAGCATGCCTTGTTTTCAATCTCGCTCAATTTGGCCTTTATATTACCCTTACTGTCCTTAGCGTGAACCGTGTGGGTTTTGATGAATTTGGCGGGATTTGTTTTGCTGTCCTGGATGAAATGCTGTTCAAATTCCAATACCTCTATATAATAGATTGAAGCTTGACGCCAATGTTCTCAAATAGAAAGAAAAAATGTGAAGCATATTTGACATCTCATAAGCCATTTATTGTCCTTTTGAACTCACTGAGACGTACATCTATATTTCACTTTAAAAGCAAACGTGAGAAAGGGATCTTCCTTTTAAAAAGAAAAGGAAAAGGAAAGCTTTATGTTTGATAGGATTTCATGTGACTTACTGTAATTTCCGATTTGTTGAGTGCAGAATTGTCATTTGTAGCATTTTACTTAATGTTAAACATGAAATCAATTGTTTTCTTTCATTTTATATGATTATTATATTATTATTATTATTATCATTATTCAATATAGATTATACTTTTTATGAAGTTTTCCCGCATCATATATATGAGCAATGTAACACAAAGCTTTCCAATTGATCGCACGATTGATATCAATCGTAAGTATATCTTGGACTAAATATTTGCAATTGATCGCAATCCCATATTATTACAGGCCCGTGGTGAGTAGATTTGATATTTTATCATTCAATATAACATTGGTTTCCATTCTTGGTTTTGTGCCATGCTATGTTTCATGAAGTGGGAAGTAATACATGGACTTGAAATACGGGATTGAGTATATGCTATCAATGTTTTTATTTTATCAGACGATACAGAAAGACTCTCCCCTCTTGTTTAAGTATCATTTACATACTAGAATGCGTTGAAATTACTCCATAGTGCGAGATTGCCAAAGGGCTTGCCACACCAGCTCTGTCAAAAATATTAATTCTACATCGAGATGGTGTCGAGATGAATTTCAAAAGTATCAGAAGCCCAAAGCAACATGTCTCCCTCGCCTTCATCATCTAGGCGAATCCATTAGTTCCTCCTTGTTCAGCCATATTTGCCAAGAGGAATATTGCTTTTTTTAAGGTGAGTTTAGGAATGTTGGACACTTCAACCTACTCATATCCACTCCTCTCTGTATTTGTATCCTTTGAATATTGCGTGTTGTAAAACATTGCATATGTTGTATTTGCTAATTCACATGGGACTTTTGACCCCCTTTTTGCTATCTGGAATGATTTTACATCACTGATCTAGATCTAGATACTACTTTTTTTATACAATGTTCGAAGGAAAATTGTGTATACTCTTTAAGGATGAGGTAAGATTTACTATTGTGACATGATCCTCTTTGAGCACTAGTAATAATCACCAGAAAAAATCATTTCTAACCAAGTATCTGATCACTGTTAATTCTCGTCTAATTACTTTGACGAGAAAAAGTGTAGTATAAGTGCCCCTGGAATCCTTTATGATTAGTCAATCTGCCTATTTATTTTTGGTGCGTATAGTGAAGAGCATCATAATTTTAGCAGATGGAAAGGATTAAGATTTGTTTTAACACACATCTGGAAAGTTAAATCTCACAGGAAAGTCTCTTGTTGATGTTTTATGATTTACAAAGTAAACAGCTATTACTTTGTACAGGTTGACATTAAAATAAACTATAGCTATTTTATCAACAGGTTTTTATATAAATTGAGCATGAAGAAAACAATACTTGCCAAGAAACAAAAATATACTCACCTGCGATCTGCTCCTCAGTAAGTTGGTCTGCCTGTAAAAGATAACGGGAGAAAATTATATTAATAAAAAAAAACTGATATTAAAGGTTTGTAATGAATCAAAAGGGTTTTTATTTTACAACATTTCGTCCATGTTTTAACAAAGTGCCTTACATAACACAGTGTTCGCGTGAGGCTGTCGATAGTTTGCAGCCTTCATGTACCTTTTCTCTTGCTGTGCATGTACATAAAAAGGGTGCAACGTTGCACCTTCTCGACCTTTCCCACAGATTACACATTTTCGCATTGTTTGCACTCTTTTTGCACCCTTTTTTTCTAAGTCTGTACAAAGATAGTATTTATTCTTGGAAACAAACATAAGATTGATGATGCAATCTGTAATTGATTTGAAAATGGTAAAAAATAAACAATTTATACATAAACAAAAGCTATCAAAAACTTTGAAGTGTTCATAATCAATCCCATTTCCGACTGGAATTGGCAATTCATGAATATTGACTAGCTTTTGGGCATGCCAATAGCAAGGAGCTCAAGTAATAAATGCTTATGATAAATGGTCAATGACCGATAGAAGCATTCGTCGGAATAGATAAGCGAAAATTCACTCGGTAGTATCATTAATATCACACATTTTTTTGGACTGGTTGGTTTTTGGAAGAATGATGATGCTGATATCTGACACGACGTTTGGGGCTCAAAAAAAAAATTAAATGAAAGTGATAACATGCTGTCATGGTTGTATGCTGTTATTACTTCGCGTTTCACACATTGCCTCCAAGCTAATTAAAATGCCAAGTAGAGCTGGAAAGACACACCTGATTTCAGACAATCTTCGACTTATAATTCTTGCCATCTTGCCACTAAGGCTCTCTAAAAATACACGCTTAGAATAATTGGGAGAATTTCATAGAAGACTATCACATTGATGGTGATAAAAACTGTCGGGATATAGGCGTCTACATAATTTCCGATAACAGCTTATCTTCGACTTATAGTTTTCTCATCTCGTCGTTAATGCTCTTTGGAATCTTAGTATTATTGAGAAAATGCTTATCCAACATAACGTAACATACTGCCCAAACAAATATTTATCAAGCCGACGGTAATATTGTGGTCAAACTTTTTTTTATCAAAATATTCTCTGGTTTGTTAAAAAAATACTCTGCTCGTTGTCTTTTAACCAGATTTTTCTTGGACAGCATGTTGCACAATATTGTGAGCGTGTTCAAATGAAAAGTGTCTTAACTTTTCATCAACGCTCTCTCAAATAAGGATGTTATCTGAACAAACAATGTACGCAAATATTCTAAGATTCCACAGAGCGTTAATGACAAGATGAGAAATCTTTGCCCAACTCTTTGAGAGAGTTCGGCCGATAATTTTCTCATCTAGTCATCAACGCTCTCTGAAATAAAGATGTTGTTGTTGTTGTTGTTGTTTTTGGATTTAACGGCGGTTCATTCATGTATGAATATTTGCGCCTGAAAAAAACGAGATTTATTGTTTTACTTCGGAAAATATTTGGAATTANTAGAAGGCTATCACATTGATGGTGATAAAAACTGTCGGGATATAGGGTCTATATAATTTCCGACAACCGCTTATCTTCGACTGATAGTTTTCTCATCTTGTCGTTAATGCTTTCTGGGATCTTAGTATTATTGGGAAAATGCTTATCCAACATTAGGTAACATACTGCCCAAACAAGTATTTATCAAAGCCGACGGTAATACTGTGCTCAAACTTTTTTTTTAATTCAAATTATACTCTGGTCGATTAAAAAGAAACATATTTGCTCGTAATCTTTTTACCAGGTTGTTTGGACAGCGTTTTGTCCAAATTTTTAAAAGTGTTCGGCCGATGATTTCCTCATCTTTTCATCAACGCTCCATGAAATAAGGATGTTATCTGAACAAACACCACCCAACGGGGCAATGCTTTTAACCACTCTGCTCCCTGTGGGGGTAGCTGACGTTAAGCTTAACCATTTACACACTGAGAATAAAGGGTGCGCATGAAGGGTGCAAATCTTCGCGGAAAGGTGTAATCTGCGGCAAAACTGGAAAAGGTGCAATATTGCACTCTTTATAATGTACACGCTCAGCAAAAATAGAAAAAAAGAAGGAAAAAAGATGGGCTGCATAAATGTGCAAACTACCGATGTTTCTCTTATTTACAGGATGCCATTTGATTATGTTGACATCTAAAATCTGACAAATCTCTCAAGCGTTTTTTTTAATCATTCATGTTACTTATTGTTGGAAAAGAGGTCAAACTTTTAAATTGAATCGGAAATTCTACAGGTTGGAACATATTTTTTTCTTTAGGTGCTCATTATTGTTTATGCCCTATTTGGTCATTTTACTCTTTACCTTAACTCTACTTTTAGGACTCCTTTTGCAATTTTTAAGAATTATTGTCGTCTCCATTTCGCCTAGCATACATCAATAAAGAAAAAAAAAACGATATACTGTATGATCAATTTAATTGCTTATTTCCCCTTAACAGAATCATGTTAGACAAATTTAACACAACGAGCATACACGCACGTTGAATGCATTACAATACACTAGTTAATAGTGATGCTTACTTGGCAAATGACTGCGGAACTGTCATCCTAAATGTCAAACAGTTCAAATGAAATATCAAGAACAAGATTTCCCGCCTATTTTAAAGGGGAATGAAAGGGGAATTTCACCCTGATATTGACGTGCTATCAGTGAGTGACGAAAAAGTGACAAACTGTGACAAAATGTGAGCAAAATCAGATGATCTGTTCAGGAGTTATGAATTTACAAAAATATTATTTTCACCTGTGATGGGCCTCCTTTAATTGGCGACTTTGGCATAATCTGTGATGTCATACATGTAGAACTCCTTATTAACTTTGTACGTGATTTTATCAAAATTGGATCAATATCATATTTGAAACAAGGAATCTTGCCCATTTTGTCTGAAATGCTTGAAGAATTTAAGTGACTTTGTTATATTTAACCGAAATATTTTTGTTGCTACGCTTTTGAATAAAGGTAAAAGGTGAAATTTTGTGTAAAAAGAGAATTTGGAGTTTTCCAAATGTTGGCAGCCACTTTTTGCCATACGTTGCCAATTTAAAGAGCCCATGGTGGTGTAAATCGAAACTTTGGAAATTGATAACTTTTTAATGGATAGTCAGATTTTTTCTCAAATTTTCACAGTTTGATCAATGCATTTTTTCTCCATCCACTGACAGAAATATCCATGTCAGGGTGAAGTGCCCCTTTAAGTAGATTCTAGAGAGATTATGCAGACGTGGGCGGGTTATTTCTCTGTTGTAACCGCAGTCATTATAATGAGGGTGGAAATGGAACTGATTACAAAACCTGTGTTTGGAAAATTCATGATTTTTATCGCTATTTGAAAAATGGGAAAAAACTAGCTAGACTATAGCAAATGAGTCGAAGACAATGTGTGTATATGATTTTCTATGGTGTAGAACATATTGCTAATGCAAAATTCTATCCCATAACTGATTAACGATGAATAAACACACCATATAAAGAATTGGCACAATCATTGTGTATAGAATATAGCCAATTAACCTTATTATGATAAATAGAGTAGGCTTGTTAGAAATACATGAAAATTTTGCAAAAACATGAATGCTTTGGGGGTCAAACACAATATTCGTTACACTATATATGAACTTACAAGAGTTCATTGCTTTCACTTAAACCCTTTGCTTTCGCTTAAACCCTTTGCGAATTCTCTTGACCATTATAACATCATTAAACAGCTAAAAGTACCAACCTACCCAAAATATATTCGACACTATCCTCCCTATGGTAACTTCTTGGTCAGACCTTCGTTTCGTTAGCCAACATTTCATCCAACATTGTTGAAAGACCGCGGGGGGAATTACCTTATTAGGGCAGACTGTTTGGCCCATCAATGTTTTAAGATAATTAGCAACCTTGGTACTAGAGAGTGAACGGTAATATTGAATGATCTTTGCAGGTGCAAAGGGATAATTGGCAATAATTGACATCATGCATTAACAGCAACGGTAATGTGCATATGCTTTGGTTTGATTTATAATGTATGATCTGGGGCCTGTAACATAAAAGAGATGCAATTAATTTTGCAGTTAATCGCATCTCTTTGGTACACATTTTGCCATAGACTTACGATAAATGGTTTTTTTTTTTTTTTTGGTAAGTTTAATTGCATCTTTTATGTTACAGGCCCCTGATTTTGCATTTATTTATGAGGAATGTGCAAGAATTATGCTTAATGTGTATAGCTGATGATGCCTATTTGGTACATCAAAGTTTCGTGATGTCACTGACTTAAAATGTCAAATGATAACAAATGTCTAAAAATCGCAAATTTGCTTTGGTATTACACTTTTAATCAAGCTTATGATATGTATTTAAATAATGGTATCAATTCTTTTTCATCATTTATTAACTAATTAGCAGTGTGATGAATTATATCTAGCTTGTTTTCTTTTAATGATATGGACTTCGATTTAGACGTCAACCATAATAGATGAATTTTATCTGGACCCCTTAGAAGAACAAAGGTATTAATTTTAATTATTCTGAAAGGGCAACCCAGCCAATCTTATTGCAAGATATTTTTACACATGTAAATTTGTCAAATGTATCCTGATTTCGTATCATATTATATGTTATATATCTTTTTACTGATTGGAAATAAAGTACCATACCATACCAAAACTCTGGAAAATAGGATACTGCTATAAATATATTCTTCATACATTTTGACCGATCTGTACAATCTTGGTTCCGCTACATAAAGACTTCCAATCGTATGATTTATATCAATCGTAAGTCTATGGCAAATCACGGATTAAAGGTTTGCGATTAATCGTAAGATCTCTAATATTACAGGCCCCTAATGTGTAGGTTTAAATGGACCCATTACCAGACAATCAGAAAACCAATTACGCATTTATCTTTCATCCAAAATTGCACCGACTGAAATGCACAGCTGAGTTTACGTTATCGATTTTCATCAACCAATTTGGTTATGATTTAAGGGGAACAGTCGTTCGAACATACATTCCAATACTAAAGCCTCTGTTGTCCATATTGTGATTTTGATTAAACACTATATGAGGCACTTTTAAATACTGACTCAAAAACATTAATTGTATTCAACAGAATAGGCGGGTTTATTTATATATTCAAATTTATGTGCGTTTAACGTAGTTGNTACGTCATGTATTGAACTGTGCGGGTACCACAACCGCAAGCCGGCCCCGAATTCAATAGCATTACAATGGACCTTTGAATTGGCTTTAACTTAATTTTACGGAAGTGTATTATGTAGAGCCGAAATCTTAAGAGAAACCTTAAGGTGTCAGAAACTTTGACTGTCCCCTAGCGATTTAAACTTCCAGTTAAATTGTTTGTTACGATTCTGGCATCAATTTGAATTAGCGTTTGACTTAATTTTACGGAAATGTATTATATATAGCTGAAACTTTAAGGTTTCAGAAATTTCGATAGTCTTCGAGTGATTTAAAGTTCAAATTAACTTGTTTGCTACGATGCTGGCATCAAAGATTTTGTACATGTTTGTTTATAAATGATCGATAAAGCTAAAGAACGGAAACGCTCCATGCAACTTGAGCAAATACATTTAATTGTAAGCCATGCCAATTGCATAATATGTTTGCAGAGATGTAAAAACAGGATGTTAAATCTAATACCAGTTGGAAACTACATTAAATAATACAATTATGTCACAACATTACCGGCATTGAATTAAACTAATTTTATCTTGGCACGAAAACATCGATTATCTCAAATCTCGAATCAGCTGTGGTGTTGATGTAAAATAATTATTTCTGTTATGACTTGATATTAGAGTTGAAGAGGTATTAAATTTTGCTCTGTGATCTCACACTTTGGAATCTCGTTAAACTTTTTCTTGTTATCTACCGTATGACTATTCAGTAATAACACTTTACTCGTACAGCTAACAATAAACTTACATTATTTTTGTCGGAATGTTATGCACTGTTTTACGGAGGCCTGGTACTTCGTGTCATTAACTCATGATTGTAAATGATTGAGCATTAAATCATAAAGATGTCAAAATGGCCAAAGTGTCTCCACAATATATCTTCCCAATAAAGTAGCCTTTATCGCTCTTTGAAGGGATACGAAATCAAATTATGTATCACAATTACTGAAGACTTTCATCGGTTGGGATGATAAAATATAATCAGGTTTATGGCTCTATATACAAAACTTTTGATTTTGTGGATAGCTTACGTCATCTCCAAAAGAATTTCACAATTATTGATTCATTTCCAAATCGTAACATCATTTTAATCATTATTCATTCGTTAAATCCAATAAAACTCACTAGTAATGCCCCCAAATTCACTCTTACGCCAATGATACTTAAGTTACGCAACCGATCCTTCTTGAAAAAAGGATATCAAAATAACGGAACATAATTATTCAATGATTCTAAATTTGCAGCATTATTTACTCATCATTTATTGGTTAGATACTCAATAAACCACAGGTAGAGCCCACAAATTCACTCTCACGCCAATAATACTTAACGCATCTCAGCTATATTAGAGTTTCTCCCCATACACATTAACCTTCGTCAGCGACACCCTAAGAGTCAAATTGTGCAAGAAGGCGCCGTGAGAAGAAGCACAGAGTATTGATTAGTGGTTGCGTGCACGCATCCATCTATTGGATACTTAAACCCAGCTACAGGCCACGGTCAATAATCCTCAAAACGATCTCTTTTTTCTCGAATATTTGCCTTAAAAACCGTTTTTCACACCACAAAGGCAATTAAGAATCGTTTTGACAAATTGAAAAGTCATATTCATGTTGAAATGCATAGGTTATCTGCACAATGAGGAGTGTATGAGTAACTCAGAAGTGAAAATAAAAATGCTTTTTAAAGCAAAACAGATAAAAATAATGGTTTGATTGTTAATACAAGGTAAAGATGGCTTACCATTTTGTCAATTTTTGTAGATTGGTGATTCCGATTAGGAAAGAAAGGTTGCTGCTATTTTAGCTAGCTGTAAGCGACGGCAGAGAGATGATGCTGTAAAAAAAAGCGAATAACCACAGTGGTGTAATGATCCCAGGCAAGTGAGTTGTAGAGTATTTCCACGAGAACTCACGCGGCGAAAGATACAGAGAAGATACCCATAAGCAGCGCTGGCCTTCTTATATATTCAGTTATCGTATGCAAATGAGCCTCATAAATAATTCACAATCTAATCTCGCAAAGATCACGATTCCGCAATGGCGTTTGTTGGTCCACGTGCGTGTGGGAGCTTTGCGCGGGAAAAGAATGTGAGCGTGTTTGTCATAATCTGATAAACGTTATCAACACCCGAATAACATGATCGACTCCAATTTACATCCAATGGCTACAAGGCGTAAGAAAATGGTATACAAGAAGATTATTTTAAACCTTTTAGTCTAAAACAATAGATTGATTATGTAATTATGTTCTGTCTTCCTATAATTTTTGTCTAAAAATATGTGTTGTACGCATAAAAAATACAAATCAACAATCTTATTTGAAGCATTTAAATTTTGCATATATTTTTATATATATTATTAGGTAACAGTCATAAATATGCACTTTGTGCATTGCATATGAAAAAAAAAGAAATTAAAACTAAAAACTGCATTTTTGCATTTTTTTTTAAAGTAGTGTTGATTTGTCTCAATGATTTTGTTGTTTAATTTGGTATGATTTGAAAATTGACTTCTAATAACTATTTGAGACCTTAATAAAGGTTTGTAAGAAAGTTTCTGTCAATGGAATACCCTTGTTTCTAAGCTATTTTGTGTGTGTGTGTATGTGCGTGTGTGTGTGTGCGTGTATGTGTGTGTGTTTAAAAAGTAGAAAGAGCCGAAGAAAGAAAAGTCATTCAAATTGTTACAAATAAGAAAATTGAATTGAGTATCTAAAATGGCAAAACATGTGATATTTCCAATTACAAGCTCATTCTCACAAAAAAAATCTTCGAAAACAAAGAAATTGAATTTTAGCATTTTTTAAGTGTATAAAATGGTTAAGAAAAAATATGAAATCAGAAACATCTGTTTTGACGGATGATGTGAATTTATGATGTGTTTCTGAAATGAAAACCTTTTTTTATATTTTCAATACTTTGAATTTAATGATAAAATAGAGCAGATTACTGAAATAATTTTACGCACATGTAAACTGCGTTACACGGAATGTGAATTTATGTTCTCATTATTTTCTTATCATATATCTTCCGTTTCAAAACGGGCAAACATCCATCATGATTTTTACTCGTCATTTTCCTTCGGTTCGTAATATATTTTCTACTTTTTTATATCTAAGATACAATTTTCTCTCTTTTTTGGTCACTAAAAAGATGAATATCCTCGCTGGCGGCATTTGAGGCGGGAATGGCAACAGATATGCATCTCTGATTGGTCCACAGATCAACTGCAATGCGACATTGCCACACCGCAATCCTATCCCACAATGCACTCGCTGACGTAGCCCTTCGTTTTGCCGCAATGCGCATAAAAGCCATGGCAAAGCGAGAAAAGCAATGGGTTTATACACTGGACTGTCGTCGTAGTAATCAGAAGAAAAAGACAGGTATAGATGCGTAGATGCACAGTGCACATGCGGGGACGCCATCTCAATGCGGCGGGACGTAAGTTGAGTGGCGAGGAGAAAAAGCGGGAATGACATTTGTGGCATTAGATGCTAAACGAGGACGATGGTTTCGAAATCACAGATGGGGAGACGAGTCTGTTTGCCAGTGTAATTTTGTTTGGCAATCGCAATTGCCCATTGAGAGTGAGAGGAAGAAAAATTGAGGAGAGCGAGAGACCTTCAAATAGAAATTCGGAGAAATGGAGAGGGGATAAGAGAAGACAAGAGATAGAGAGTGATAGAAAGCGAAGGTTGTAAGCAAAATAGTTGAAAAAAAGATCTTGTTATTGTGTTTATCTAATATTATCGCACACATCCCCTGTAACCTCCATCTGACCATATTGCAAAACGACAAATAATCGTCGACTCTTTATTTACCGTATGAAGTGTCAATATTTGCCGAGCATGACATAATTTACATCTAAACATTCAACAATCACTAGAAATTTAGGTATGTTCATTAATCTTACCTAGTGGATGCACCAGCCCTATCTATGTTCGAGACAATCTTTGCTTCGAGATATTTGGTTTAAAAAAAAAAAGAAGCGGGAATGAAAACTGGAATATCCGCCCAAATCGTGCGATAAAGTATTCTTGAAGTTCATTTATAGTGACGCCATTTCACACTGATGAAGACACGTGAAGTGGATAGAAATATGGAAATTAATGTAAGATTCTTTAGGATTTAGCTGAAGTATACTAGATGCGATACTTTTGACAGAAAAGGTTGACAATCCATCTTTATCATACTTACAAGTACCAAGTGAAAATTGGAGAAAAAAAATCTACGTCTGGTTTACATCCAAGATAATTCTTGCTGTGACCACACCTTAAATATGAGATTAAAAACGTCTTATTGACAACTAGCTTTTGATGGATGTCGTAAATGCATTATCATCTCGTTGTCAAGTTACATATATCTTTTTTCCCTATTTTATTGATCTACAAGTACAATGCTTAACAGAGAATTCCTTATTCGTGAGATTTTATTTTTGATAACACAATCCAAGAATTATACATTTACAATAAGCAAGAAGAAATGGCGTCATGCATACATTACTGTACGTTATTCATGATACACTTTATTAATGTTTCCTTTATTTCACATTTGAAGGATGTAATTTTTTCCAACTAAAGGTCCATTAAACATTAACACATTCGGAGTAAAATTGAAACATCAACGCACTTATAAAAAAGACCATTTGCATTAAGATTTTACATGTTTTTTTTTTAGAAATACATATAAGAACACTTTTGTCGGCATTATTTTTTCAATGCGATTAGTTTTATGTGATTCAATGAAATAATGATTAGCCAATTGGTAATTTCCGGGATGAAAAGTTCCAAGAATACTTGGCTAAAACGAATACTTAGTTCATATCTTGTTTAGATAGCATAGTGTAGAAACGTATACTTGCTTTATCACAGTTATATACAAGTCTAATCATTATCATTTGGTGCCTAAATTCGACGAATACATGCTGTATGATGTAAAGGGAATTATCTGATTAAATGTATATTTTTGCTGAATGAATAACTTTCTCTGAACATAATATAGGCAACCAACATGAAAAAAAAAATCAGGATTTTTTAAAGTGCCGATTTTTTTTAAAGTGCCACTTTTTTTCTTGGAGACAGTTGTGGACAATTTGTTTGGAATCTGTGAATAATGTAACGTTATTTGCAAATGTCTCTTCAGAAATATACGCTAGCTTTTTCAAATTGTATGGATTATTTAATGACCATAAGATGTTAATTCTTTGATGTAATCCCGTAACCGACATTTTTCGTTCCTTGAATTCAGCCAGTATGGACAATGTTGTTCTTTATTCCTTCCAAGAAGCTAGCACTCACTTTATACTACATTTCAAGAGTCGGATCGGTCTCTGAAATTCTGTCACTGAGCTTAATGTATATAGCTTAAAGGGGAATTACACCCAGACAATAATGTACAGTCAGTAAATGTAGAAAATCAGATTAGCAAACTGTGAAAATTTGGGAAAATCGGATAATCCGTTCAAAAGTTATGAATTGTCAAAGTTATCATCTCCACCTGTGCTGGGCATCTTTACATTGGCAACGTATAGCCAATTAGCATAATCTGTGATGTCATACATGGAGAACCCCTCATTCACTTTGTATATAAATTTATTGAAAATGGATCAATATCATATTTCAAATATGATGAATCAACACCGTTCTTTCTCGAATGCTTGCAGAATTGATGTGGCTATAATATATTTCACCGAAAAAAAAACACAAAAAATATGTATACTTTTCTGGAAAAAATGAAAATGTGAAATTTTGTGTACAAAGTGAATGGAGAGTTCTCCATGTTGGCAGCCATTTTATGTCTGTACGTTTCCTAATTTAATTTAAGGAGCCCATGAGGGGTGTAAATCAAAACTTTGAAAATTCATAACTTTTGAATAGTTTGTCGGATTTTGCTCAAATTTTCACAGTTTGATCATTTTATTTTTCTCCACCTAATGAGAGCTCATAAATGTCAAGGTGAAGTTCCCCTTTAAGATGGCGTATAATTCAGTTGCTGCCCATGTGGAATTGTCACGATTTGGCAATATTCTCATGTCTTGCTCGTAAAGTTATTACTACTTGGAATTGTCCACTCGTTGCGTTCATATGTAAATTCCACTGACAAAAAAAAAACCATATATATGGTAAAAGTTCTGAATAACGATCCCAGGTCCACCCAATATAGGATAGATCGGCTTTTAATCGCTTATAAATGGAGTTATTTAACAGAATACAGATAAACCCAATATGCGATTTTGACACAATTTAACAACTCGCATATTACGTCAGTGGCAGTGACGATGACAATGGTGTTTCATGTTTACATGATAGAATAGAAGAAATGCAATGAAATATTAATATAATTTTTGCAAGGCATTAATTGAAGAAAAAAAAAACATTATGAGAAGAAAAATATGGAAAAGTGAAAAATATAGGAAGAAGAAAAACAAGTTAGGGAGAGAGAAAGAGGAAATGAGGACAAATGCAGAAATAAAAGACAGAGAATAAACAAAAATGCGATACTACTTGCATTTTATCAATTGATATTATTTCCACCTTTTCGCTGCTCGGTATATTCAGATTTCAACCTGTTCCACTCTTTTGTCTCTTTTCAGAGTAATTTTCCGTCTACATAGTTGTTTGTTCGAATCTATCAAACCATGTTGGTTCAAATTGGCAAAAAATACACATAAATTTGTCATTCTTGTGTATATATCACAATACCAAACCTCATAAGAGTACATTCGTCAAAAGTTATATCCATGTACTGCACCATTTAAGGACTATATATGCAACGTACTATAACAAAGCATTGCAACGCTGCAGTGCACACATGTGTTTTAGAGATAGGCGAACCAATTATACATCGCATCCAAATGCTAATTAGTCTCTGCAACTGGTATGTCTGGAATGTTCGATAACATGCACTGTCATGGAATTACAAGGACCGTCTGGAACCAGAATTATTTGGCGGGCTTATTGCGAGTTGTAAGGGGTCCGTATGGTAAAGAGCTCGTTTGGTAACCTCCCCAATTAGATTTAGACATTCGCCTTTTGTTTCTTCATTTTTAAAATATTTCTGACGAAATATCAATTTGAAATGTGCCTGTTCATCGTGATATGTTGCTTAATTGGTCATTATCTTTATAAATATGTTCTGTTCAATTGAAAATTTCAAGATTGTGATCATTTATTTTTGGTATAGAGCCTACAAGGACAACAGTTTCAATAACTGTGAAATTTACTTTAAAAATATTATAGAATTGACGATAAGAATTCGTTGCTTCAACATTGAATCGTTTTTACGTTAATGTCTTTTTTGTATGATGTGTTTGGTGTTTTTGTACATGCATGCCAATATTGCAATATTTTTTGTACAAAGCCGTTATATAGCAACAGTCTATAACCACTGAAAATAAAAACCTAAACACATACCAAATTGAATATAGAATGCAATGAACTCAGTAAAAAAAACACATCTTACCAAGGATACATTCTGCCCTTGTGATATATTAAAAAAAACACATCAACGCATACCTACCATATTTCTTGTGCAATCCCGCATCAACCCTAACAATTTAAATACTGTACACAAACACATTACAAACTTTCGGTGACACACACGCACACAAATTCACCCACACTTTTAATACGCTTCGTTTTCGTACGTTTCATACGTACATGCGTAGCCAAGTCTTTATTTTTTGTTTAAATCTGTCACACAAATTTGATATAACCCCGTCGAAATCATCATCGCACACGCACATAACCACACATACCGATAATCCCGCTAGAAAATTCATACCAACATGTAAAAACACAAAGAGGTTCACCCACACAATGAAACCCACACTTAATGTACACACGTGACGAGTATGCCATTTTCTTAATCTTTATGATCTGTCAAACAAATGTGATGGCAAACTAACCCCTCAGAGACCATTGATCACCACACACACACATACACACACACATGTACACATTATATGCACACCTACACACATCGATAATATCAAAAGTTTTCACACCAACAAGAAAAACACTAAAGCCTCACACACAGAATCTCACCCATTTTGTTTCATACGTACATGCGTGGCCGATTTCGTATTTTTTCTTAATCGTTATGACCTGTGACACATATATGATATCAAACTTAGCCTATAGAAGTCATCACCACACACACACACGCACACATCGATATTCCCCTTGAAAATTCATACCTACACGTCAAAACACAAAGAGGCTTACACACAATCTCACCCACACTTTGTTTCATACATACACGAGTGGCAAGTTTACCATTTTCTTTGTCTTATCATCTGTCACAGAAAGCTGATATAAGCACACATACACACACCAATACGCATCGATAATCTCCAAAAATGTCAAGCCAATACACAAAAACATCCAACATTTTGTTTCATACGTATACGTGTATCCAGTTTACTATTTTCTTCATCTTTATGATCAGTAACATAAATCTGAAATCAAACTTACGCCTGAGAGATCACCACACACAAACGTACACACACACACACATGCAATTTACACTTATTGATAGTCTCAAAAATGTTATACCAACGCTCAAAAACGCACAGACCATCGCAAACACATTCTCAACACGCACTTTTTTTTATACATACACGCATGGGCTATTTACTGGGATTCGTTTTGATGATGTGACACACAACACTATTTCGGATTTTGATCGTAGATTTTAATACCACACCTACGCACTTTTTCAAACTATTGCGCGCATACATGTACATATACATACACAATCTCACCCACACTGATTAATATGTATACACATTGCTGCCTTCTCCATTTTCATGATCACACGACACTGATGTCTATACTCGTGTGAATTTGGACCGTAGAGATCAAACACACACGCATACGCATACACACACATACATACATGCACACATGGACTCCAATCAACGCACCCACAATCCCCGAACTAACACATGCATTGGCACCAAGTGATACACAAATGCTCGCACGCACATTCTTACCACACTCTGATAGTGTAGCAAATTTGATGTATTTGTCAATTTCATAATTTGTTACGTAATGTTGCGTGCCTTGATTTTGCACTCATTAATCACTGTCAAAATGGCCCCTTATTTTATTTCGTCATTCGCCTCGTTCATTTCTTTTAGATTATTCATTAAGGATGGTGTCATACATATATTACGTGTGAATATACTTCTACGTTTAATTCAAGCCAACTTTCATTTCATCCCGACTAAATTAACTGAAGTAAAGTGTCATAATTATCTTCATTCAAAAATATGTATGTATGCATTGTGAGCACTAAGGACAAGGGATTTTGGAGAAATTAAACGATTTTATTCAAACATTCACATTAGGCTAGATAAACACAAAAAAGCGTCATTCCATGTTATTTTACGGAAAATATTAAACATGTGTCGCACAATGAATATGGAAAGAACTATCTTTTTTTGTGATCATGAAGCTATCCTGGAGGCTTGAATGAAGTTGTTTATTTTGTTAACAAAATTCTTTGTTCCTTCTGGTCACAGTGATGCCTTCCCCCCATTGTCTTTATCTGTTATCTGAGATCGTATTCCTGTCTTATATGGTGGTGGCGCTGTTCAATCCTCACAGTTTATTTGCGATATTATGTTTGGACATCCCCGAATATCTTCGATGTATGTCTCTCTGTCATCGCCCTATGTGGTTGATATGGCAAATCTAAAAAAATCTGCAAGATTAATTAAATAATTCTTGCCTTATCCCAACATGGATAAACACTGGTTGACAGTGCTTTACCGAGAAGCTGAGAAAAAAAATCTTAGGCATTCTCGGGTAGGAATCGGCTCTCGATGCATGGTCTAGTGGTAAGACACCTGTCTAGTCATCAGGAGATCGTGGGTTCGATTTCTGTCGATTTTTTTCTCAGCTTCTCGGTAAAGCACTGTCAACCAGTGTTCATCGATGTTGGGATAAGGCAAGAATTATTTCATTATTTATCCACCCAACACAAAAATCATTCAATCGGTCTGCAAGATTGTTGGTATTACTATATAAAATTTACTGCGAAAATTCGTTTTCGCAATGAATTTCAGTATGATGTATAAGGACCCTATAGAAATGGGTTATCCGCCGTTTTCTATATTTTGATCCTGGTTTGCAGTATTTTGTCGAATTTACGGGAAAAAAAGAAGAAAAAAAGAAACAGACACATCAAACGCAAAGATGCAAACCAAAGCGGATTAATTGTGCACTCAGGGAACAATTTCAATTTTCAAAAACACTGGGCAGACGAGTAAGATTAACAATATGTAGGTGGCCTTTGAAGACTAGGTCTAGCTGGGCCGGCCAGAAACATTTTATTAATCAAAAGCAGAAAATTCAGGCAAACAGATAAGAAAAAAAAAAAGGTTGGAGAAAGTCGGATGATAAGCAAGAAAGTTATCTTGTCTTTCCGTATACGCCCACTATCAAAGTTGATTATTACGGCATTTTACGTGCAGATCGCGATCAGACTAATTTCTTCCCAATTATCTTAATGTAAGTAACATGAAATACATCTAATTGTAATTATTATATCAATGATATTATGAATATCCAGATAATATAACTCACAGGGATTTTTCACGCAATCAGATAACTATTGGACAAGCATTTTTCTGCAGGAAGTTTAAAATATATATTTATTTCACCCCCCCCCCCCCCGCCATTCAATTCTATCACGAAAAATGAATCTTTTTTTTTTTCAAAGTAGGATATGACTGAAATCATATATTTTGATTAAATATTCACTCATATCGAAGCGGCTTCTGTCAGCTCCCGAAGCTTTGAACAATCACGAATGTCACTGGGAAAAGGTTGACAATAAAGGACTCACACCATTTGCATGTGTCTTAAAATGATACTAATACATTCAAATTTATGCAGGTTTCTTGCCGATGAACGTAGTAAGTAACAATTGGACTAGAATCCTTGGGACTATTTTTGCATACATTACTAGGTTCTATGTCAGGCAAGCATCGGGTAAGCTATCGGGTTGTCAAGAACAACCTTTGTGTGTAAACCCGCCTATTCGTGGAGTGCGGTCTATAAAAATGTCAGAATCTAATTGAGTGGTGGCGCTCATCACAATGCACTTTCAAGCCAAATAAATTCGAGAATACAAAACGCGCAGTTGTCATGCTCGTGGCCACAATTTTTTTCTGAACGCACCCTGGGTTGATCTTAATTCCCTCGTTTAGGTTTTGGGGATCACAGAATAATATCCTTGACCTGAACAAAAAATGTCGGGCGCCTGTTAACATTCAGGGTCAATATTAAGCTAGAAAGCATAATATTGAAGGGCGATTGGATTTGTTATTCTGATGCAAAAATCATCAAAATACTTGAACTGATAATAAAGGTTTGCTGGTCCTATATTCAATGCCGTCAAAATCATGTAGCCTAACACAACCAATGCTTTTTCCAAAGGGAAATTATTATAAAAAGCTGAAATTTTATTTTTGCTAATTTTTCCCTTATAATAATTCCATTAGATTTGTGTACTGAAGAGTGTATATACAATGATCTCTCAAAATGTGAAAATAACAGCCCGCCAAAGTTTAAATAGGTCTGGAACTCAATGAATTAGCTTAAATATATGTACGCTCAAATATTGGCTTGTAGTATTCAACATAAAAGTGTTATTGATATGAAAAATCTATACACTAAAATGTTAAGAAGCATACAGTCAAAGAAAATAGAAGAAAGCATAATAATATAGGACATGCATAAATGATTTAATCTGTCAACAAAATCATACAAAAATATAATTAAATGTAATCTTAAGACACATAATATGCATAATTCACAAATGAAATCAATAACTTCTTCAAAAATGTAACTTTCACTATTAAAATGTAAAACATGTAAATCTGCATGTGTTCTCATTGAGAAAAATTTTTTTTTTAAAAGAAAATAAGGTATAAAGCATTCCCCCTCAGTGACGTTTGATACATCATTGTTCAAAATAATAACATTTGTTTACCTTTCTTACAGAGTTAAGGCAAATGAACAGTGTAAACTATAATTACCTTTGATTTCTGATGAATATTTTAAAGCATTTTTAATGCATTGATTGATAGGACAAATCAATTACTCTTTCGTGCTTTAGAGAACATTAACTCTGGCTAGAAGATTTCTGTTCATTCGTTTGCATTTACAACAAAAAAAACAGTATATGATACAAAGTGTGTCATTGCTCTTTAAACTACACAAACTACAGCCTTTAAAAAATTTACGACACTAAAGGTTTGGTCACGTAATCAAAGTATTGCGTTTGATTTATCTACAACCATGCATAAAATTGTATGAACATGACAATAGATGGAACGATCACATCTTGAATAGTTTATGTACAAAAAGGCACGACTGTGGAATAACAATAGCACCTCATAAGCCCCATATATATATTTATAATCCTTATTTTTTTCACCAAAAAAAAAAACCACAGTCACATACACATACAAACACACACACACACACACACACACACACAAATACGCATACGCACACTGCGTTTCATATGGAATGCATACTACATTACAACTCTCATGATTGTATTCACAAAGTCATTTCATATGGGATAAAATCAGAAAAAAAGTGGCCCCATCAAAATTTTAGTACATATGTTTTCTACAATATTTCGATGAAAAGGAAAAAAATGGCATAAATCGGATCTTAGTCTGCATATTAAAAGTCACAAAATTTAAAAGCCAAAGGAGGCCTTCCTAATTAACTGCAAATCAGCTGTAAATTTTTATTCGTGCACAGCCTGCGCTTCTTACAAGACGCTCGTGAAACAATTATTGGTGCGTTCCGATCAACTGCAACATGCCTTTGATCGCAACAACTGTGACCAATTGCACTTGCAGTTAAGACGGTACGCGCCAATCAAAACTATTGTTTCATGTGTCTTTTCAAAAGCGCCGGCTGCGCACACATATGAAAATGCGCCTTTCATTTTGCAACTGATTTGCAGTTTATTTGCGATCAATTGCAACTGTGTAGCAACACCCCTAAACCTTACATATCTAAGAGAAAACAATATCATATTACATAATAAAACAGTTACAAATATCGGGCACAACCAATAGTTTTCCTGATCATGCTTATACTCCTTCGCTGCACATTTAACCAATGGTCTCGAAAATATTTGGAGAAGTCCTTGGGAAGTTCTGTCCAATCTCTTCATTTTATCCTATATACATCACCTTCTATGTGCAAAATTTGTAATCTAGTTGCATGAAATGATCTTAGCAATCCTCTTCGTGTTAAGACGTCCATCTTCTTGTGCCCCCCCCCCCCCTCTCACGTTTCTGTCTATGTTAGAGGGTGGCAAAAGAACTTAAAGACGTCGTAGCAAGTAGAGGATAGACCGTTTCGAGCGATGGGCTCCACGTACGGGTCCGTAGTGTAGTTTTGTTAACCATAGTTCTGTGCATGACAATGTCTTCTTGCCATTTATCACTTACTTGCTTTTCGACATGTCATTATTAAAGTTGCAGTCACATAGAAACCCCGATTTAACACGTCTCTTTGCCCAGGACTCGACTGAGTAAACAAAGACAAAGAATCGTGTTGAGTCGTGTAGAGTCGGGGCTCTATGTGATTGGGGATTCAGCTATAAAGCCTCAGTCACATTGAAGCCATGATCGAACACGATTCAACACGATTCTTTATTTAGTTAGCAGTTTACTGCCCCTGAACAAAGAGTTATGTTGGATCGTGTTCAGTCGTGGCTTCTATGTGACTGCGACTGTATCTCAGACTGTATTATGTCGTGCACTTTTTGGTGTGCTGCTTTTGATTCTTGTATTTATTTTTTTTTCTTTTATTTACAACGGTTAACACAATAGGAATCATTCGCAGCCACATTGCAGATAAAATTGAAAGAAATACATGGATGGAAGACATTTTTGTTCAGATTGGAACAATTTACAATATTCTGCCAGAAATCCTCTGACACAAAGTAATTCACTAGATAGAGTTGAATGTTTCAGTAATAAAAAAATGCAATTATGGGATCGAGATGATATTATGTTCAACATGATGGTATGCAGATATGCATGAAATAATGTTTGCTTAGCAACATTATTCAGTTTTCAACCGCAATGTGTTTTTCTCAACACTCTAAGGCACGCATGTTCCAAGGTCTGTTAGTCCTGCCTTTATAATATGTCTGATGATCCTTGAAACGTTCCATAAAGGCTGATTCATTCCACATTCAACAGATATGCACAGTTTTTTTTTTTGTTCGTTGTTCTTTGGTTTAATTCGATGATCCCGCTTCGTGCGTGCCTGATCCCGTCTCACTGCTTGAATCCCGTGAGCTCGCCGTTCTCTTGTTGAACCCCATGACAGCAGCGAATTCTGTAGACGAGATAAGATAAAGAAAAATTACACGAGGCTTTAATAGGCGGGTTTACTAATGAAAAAAAATTTATGAAGACCATTATCACAAAGGATGTTCTTGACAACCCTAAAGCTTGCCCAAGCTTGCCCGACATAGCAACAAGTAATGTATGCAAACTGGATTCCCAGTATTGTAGTCTTATTGTTATCAAACGGTTTAAGGAATACCACGTAACTACGTTCAGTGGCAAGAAAAGCACATAAATTTGAATATATAGTAAACCCGCCTATTGATAATATTCCGAGATGAGCAGGATAAATATTTTTCAGTCACACCCTTCTGAATTTGGGGACATAATCATGTTTTTAACATTCATGCCTAAAAACCATGTAACTTTCTTTTGTTGTTTTTTTTTTGTTTATTCATGCTTTCTGATTTATTATTCAGTCTTCAAATATCCTTTTTCTCGACAAAAACCTGCATTTTTGAAAGATCTCCCCATGAGCAAATCAAAGGCCCCTCTAAAAACACCAGAAAAATAGGGGCGGCCCTATACATGTGCTGCAAATGGAGACGACCCCAAATTAATCCGTCTTTGTAAAATAATCTAATAAATAAAAACCCACTGGAAGATTCCACTTTGCTAATTTATGATGCTTGTATGGTGGAATTTACCTTACATTTATTTGAGGACTATTCAGTTATCTAATAATTTCTGACAGAATGTTTGTTATTTTAGTTCTAAAAATGCTAAAAGTAACATCATTTTAATTACGTGAATCACATGTTATGCATGCAAAACTACAAAGACATACACTGCACATTGGTTGATTAAACATGTTACATACTTGTCGTGATTGAAGGAAATTGCTTCATTGAAAATAAGAGAATCCAAATAGAACGTAATTTTTAACAACACAAATGACGTTTTTGGATGTACAAGTGTGTTTGCATTTTTCTGATTTCTACCGTGTAGAATTCCCGATGTTAAGATAATTTGAGCGTGGACGCGGTTGGACAATTTTCGGTTTGGTGTTCAAAATATCATTGTTCAGAATTCAGACTTAGTTTCATATGTTCTTTCTGGACCAAAATCATAACTAACAAAATTAGAAACACTTTCATAAAATAAATCCGGACGTTATGTATTGAAGTGCGCGGACAACACATTTGCCAGCTGTTCCCGATTTTAAAAGCATTACAAAGGAACATTAAATTGGCGTTCGTCATAATTTTCGAAAATAGCTGATTACGTGTTAACTCACCTTCGTAGGATATTATACCATCCTCGTCCATGTCGAAATCATTCAGCATCTCTGCGATGTCTTCCTGATCGACGTCATCTTTCAAAAACTCAAGAACCACCCGTATCTCGTCCTTCCTGAAAGGATACATATTTATTTTTTGTATTATTTTTTTTAGCAGAACTTTCTGCATTTATCGAAACAAAATACAAATTCACAGAATACAAATTTAAACATACAAAATCAAACTGACAGTTTAACAAAAATAATAGCATACAAGAGTAGACCAAATTAATTCATGTAGTAACAAAATATTATAAATGCAGGGGCCAGCTATCATAAGCAAAAAGCTTGAAGTGGTAGCAGTCAAAAGAAAGCTATATACAGGAAGTAAAAAAGGGGATAAGTTTGTAAGGGTCTTCATAAGAAAAAATAACTACAAAAATTATATCACTTATTGATTTTTACGAGAATAAATACAGAAATAATAGATATATTACAATAAAGGGAAGACGAGGGAAGTGTGGGTATTGTGTGTGCAAGTGAGTGCTCGTGCAGGTGAAAGATTTATGACATGTACATTGAGAGAAGATGTTTCTTTAATAAAGCTTTGAAGGAAAAAAGTGCCGCAGATTGTTTAATATTTTGAGGTAAGTTATTCCAGATATCTGGGCCATGATGTCTAATTGTTTTCTGGACTAGGATTAATTTAGGGTTTGTTAAGTGTAGGTCTGATGAATGCCGTGTGGGGTACGAGTGAATATCTCTATTGTATGAAAAGATATTTTGAAAGTGTATTGGAAGAAAATGTATACATAAAAATAGCAGGGTGAATATATTCTCAGTGTGAATCTAACTTTAGTTGAATAAGACAGTCTAAAGCCTTCAAAATTGGCATTCTGAACATCACACTGAAAAATGTCAATATGATATCAGCTTTGGACTTTGAACTTATACCGGAGAATGGTGATGCTACTGTTGGATAAAATCTGTCAAGCTGAAGCAATATTTTTCTCTCTTCATGGGGAGGGGGTTCTATGTTGGTTGTAATTTGCTCAGGTCCAAAAAGAAGTGATTGTATATAGACTTTGGTCTATTTTCAACCAATATAATTATGATAGACTGATTCAGGATTTTATATACTCTTTAAAAAATGGGCATAACTTTGCCCAAAACTGGAATATGTACTGTCAACATAAATATTGGTTGAAATAGTGTAACATTTATTTATCGGGAAATTCCACCAAGAGTCGGATATTTTATAACCAATAGTTGTGTGGACAGTATGTTGCCCAGTGAGGGTAAACTCTTGTGTTTAATTATTTAGGTGTGACTCTAAAGTATGATTTGTATGGTAAATCTGCCCGTAAGAAAATACTATTTAGATCTAGTTCGAGTTAGATCTACCCCCTAATTTATTAAAGAACCCTTTTCCCTTGTCATGATTTCAACGACCCCCCCCCCCTCCTATTTAATTGGTTCATTGTTTAGAAGTGGCGAGTTTTTCGCCCTTCGATGAATACACAGGCCCCAATTCACAATCCTGAATCACCCCCATGTAAAGATCCTATTTTGGATAAGGAATCGAGAATTAAGTCATAAAAATTATGACTGTTTCTAATTTGGCATTATATTTACTTCACAATTCCTGGGCCATCTGTATCAAATACACTGAACTGATACATTTTTTTTTTTATCTTTCCGGGTCTTTTGTTTGAAAGTAACGATTTTTTTTTGTCATTCAAGGAATCGTCTTCCACCTATTGACAAATCCTGGATCTGCTGCTTTGACATTCATCCTTTGGATGAGGAATCGAGAAGTATTTATATAAACATATAGTCCGTGTTTTCCCGAAGTGACGGGAGCCAAAGGGTATTGTTGCAGGAAAAGAAAGAAATCTCGACTTGGGCGCCAATTCAACGGGTATCACATAGAACAACGTTTAAATTCTATAGAAGGACACGTTTCAATGAATTTGATTTGTAACTCATTTCGCGTATCAACCCTCTGGCTCCCGTCACTTGTTGAAAACATGGACGATATAACTGTTTTAAATTGTCCTTATAACTTACTTCACGGTTCCAGAACCATCTTTATCAAACACACTGAATGCATCTTCAATCTCTTTCTCTTCATCTTCATGTCTTATCTTGGACATGATGAGCAGGAAATCTGTGAAGTCGATGTACCTTCCATGTGCTGCAGTTGGAGGAAAAAAATTACGTTAAAATATGACCAAAATGTGCACTTAAATCTAACGGAGCTATTCAAAAGGGAACGATATAAAGTGCTCTTGGAGCCAAATTATTACTTTTAGAAGTTCCCAAATTTTCGAAGACATCGGTCCTCCGCCTTCTTCTTCTGGAAAATTACACAAAAACAAGATTGAGCTCTGAGATACAGAGTGGGTATTCTCAGGCAAGCCCTGGCTGGGAACGCGCATCCGAAATCGAATGGAACTAGATAATTATTTGTGTTTCTCCATATATTTCACATGCTATTTAAAACAGCTGTTAATTTTTCCAAGGGTTTGGAAAGATGGTGGCCTTGTAATATTTTATTGTCAAAAAGAACTATCCGCATCTACAAAATCAACTTTTTCGCCTGAAGACAGGATAGTTGGTTATACCCTAGATGTCGTGTGCTTTTCTTTTTTCGTTTTGAGCTTTTGCTCAGTCCTTTAAGGACTATTTTCTTGAAAGATTCCACAAACCTTATTCAGTTTTAGTGTAATTTAACCATCCATAGCAAATTTGGCCTAATAATGATATGGAATGATATAATATGTGCAGAATATTGACTTCAGCAGATTGTCTTATCTATAATTGGGTGAATTATGCCCAATGTTTTAAGCGTGAGGACGAAAAACAAATGTGCAGTACAACAATCGGGAAGGAAAAAAAATCGATTAACAGGTTAACAGCTAGGGTGATGCATAAAAGCAAAATTTCAACAAACGCCTGGAGAAAGGGGGGGGGGGGTACATACTTATAGAAAACATGTGGT
The DNA here is from genome assembly GCA_036244855.1 of Temnopleurus reevesii. Lineage (NCBI taxonomy): Eukaryota > Metazoa > Echinodermata > Echinoidea > Temnopleuroida > Temnopleuridae > Temnopleurus > Temnopleurus reevesii. Next base: position 74,961 of record BQKZ01000353.1, read on the forward strand.
TTTGATCTCGAAATGTTTGTTTACTAATTTCCTCCAAACATTCTCAGGTAGCAAAATGGCTTATCTGGCCAAAACATTTAATGATGGCCTGTTTATTGCTTGATGTCATGTCAATTAGCCTAATATTTTTTTATGAACACAATTTAAATATATTTTTAAATTCAGATATAAATTTTTGATGCATAAATATTCACGTGTCAGTTCAATAATTCAATTCCATACAGACTTACCAAGATCATTAGCGTCGAGTAGGTCGTTGATGATTTCATTTATCTTAAGATCGGTGGGGTTTTCACCAACGGATCGAAGCAGAAATCCAATCTTCTTGAAGGGTATCAGGCCATTCTCTTCTCTGTCCAGGAGACTGAAGGCGCTCTTGAAAGCTGTCAAAGGGATATGATGAAGAGTTTTAAAAAAAATGGTGCAATATTGTACCTTCCACTATTGTGGGAGGAACGTTTTTGGTAGGAACGCTCTTGAAAATCTGGTGAATAGATATGATGAGCAGTTAGAAAAAGGGTGCAATATTGCACCTTCCAACACTGTGGGAGGAAATTTTTAGGTGCATTATTACATCTTTCTCTAAAAAGGTTTAATATTGCACATTTCCGTTAGACAACGAAATTTTCAGAACTCGTGATAATCCGGAGGGAGAGCCCGAGGAACTCTCAACGACATCTGTAGCACATCAACATAATAAAATGGCGGGCAAGGGGTGTAAGTGGGTATCACGCTGGGCTCAATACCCCCGCCCCTCCCCTCCTTCTTTCGCTAAATGCTCCGCAATATTAGCCGAGAACACGATAAAAATTAAGTCGAACGCCAATTCATGCTTTTTAAATCGGAACGGGCTAGTAATTGAATATAGTTTAATACACGGCGTATGGATTTATTATCTACGATCCACTTCATTTTAGGGAAATAATTTATATCGTGTTCAAGGAGAATCCATGAGAACACAGTATCCCCCGCTTTTTGAATAAAAAAGTCCCCCCAAAATGTTACCTCCGCTCCCCATCCTCATCAGATTCATATCCCCGTATCATCAGATTATTCCCGCTGTTTCCTTGTCGCAGACGGAGATTTTAGAATAAAGGGAGTAAGGGATGAACCCAGAGAGTATTAACATACTATATAGTTTGTTAATACTCTCTGGATGAACCCCGTCAGACGGGTTCGGATAACTTCGTAAATTCGTTGTAGAAAAAAAAGATATATACGATGAATTATATATTTTTATAAATTATAATATATATAATCTACATGTTCTAAATTACTTGCACCCGCCAATTGTTAGGGTACTTGAAGGAACCCCAGAAAGAAGCTGCGCATTTTAAGGGTGGACGCTGAGGTACTACACAATTCATGGTGAGTGACAACCCCCCCCCCCCCCNGTTTGGGACTAAAGTGTCCTCCTTGCACAGATAACATATTTGAAAATCACTTGTTTATCTCCAATATTCTCGAAGACAAGACATTCATTGGAAAATGATTTGAAGTCAATTGTCCTACTGATGTTAAATCTATTACAGTCAGAACGATACAAATTGTCTTCCCCAGCAATTCAATTTCACATCTGTCTCTTATACACATCTAGATGTGTATAAGAGACAGCCCCCCAGGTGAGTTTGTCAACAAATTTACTTTAATTTTTTAACATTTCTTTTTATTCTTTGTTTAGTGATTTATACAATTGAACTAATTATTTTCTAGTTCAACTAGTGAGTTGTCTTTATACGTAAATATATTCTGTATAACCATTTATTTCGAGATGATCAAAAAATGATTTATTGCAATGTATTGGTTTTCTCATGTAATTAATCTTTTCCCTTATTATTATGTTTGATCAAACTTTCATCAAATAGAACATTCTGAAATCGTTCATGTTTGACAATAATATTTGACGTAAATGTTTTTCATCCGAAACACATTTTCAATGAAGCATGTGAAGGATAAAGACACAGTTCGAGTCATTTCGTATTCAGATATTATTTGTATTTCTATGAAAGAATAAAAGTGCTAGAAATGTCACATTGTTCAAATATTTACTATTCCACTTCAGTCTAGTGGTTTTTTATCATCGCGCAGTGTGATTTTATATTATTATACTAGAAAAAGCAAGGTGTTAATTCAACATACACCCATTATTTATATATATTGATTTATTTCAGAAAAGTGTTACAACAAAACCAACTTTGACAAAATTTTGTTTCTAACTGTATTGTTTAACATATTTAGCGTTAAAATAAAACATGCCATCCTAGTTTAATGTTAGATCACAATCAATCTATAATTAATTCAATATTGTTCGAACACTTATCTGGTGTTACGTGATATCAACATTAGACCTATCAACACAATTAATTATTAATTCAACACAGAGCTATCATTTACATTGTGCTATTCTAGACAAGTGTAACAATAACACCAACTTTGAAACAATTTGATTCCAACTGTATTGTTTAACATATTTAGCGTTTAAATTCTATTCCATTTTTCTATTTTCAATTGATCACAATCAATCTATATATAATTCATTAAATGTATTTCTAACAGTTTTCTGGGGCCTGTAACACAACGGAGATAATTGTTTTGTAATTATTCGTACCTCTTTGGTACTCATCTTGCCATAGACTTACGATTAATATTGATCGTGAGTTAAATCGCTTTCTTATGTTACAAGCCCCTGGTGTTACATAATATTAACACCGAATGGGTGTTAAATCAACACTCTAGTTTTTGCAGTGTACCAAGTGTATAATATTCTTTTACCTTCTATCTCCTCGTCTGTGAATCGTTCAGCCTGTATGATAAAAAAAGACACCGCATGATTATAGTGGAATATTATGTTCTACACACATGAAACACATAAAAGTGTATTATAAATGATGACGTTAACTATTGAAGCCTTACCTAATTCAATGGCGGAGAGAAAAATACGCGACAGAATTTAAATCATGAATGTGCATGATAACAACATTTTATCCCTTTTTTACAAGTTTTATAGAATTTTCTTTTCCACATCAGACTTTGAACTCAATCGTTCTTTTTCGTAAACGTCTGAAAAAAGAAATGTCTGCAATTCAAAACATGGGATTTTGTAGTCTATATCTGATCCGTGAACAAAACACAATAATGCACGATAACCCTATTCTTCAACAAAAAGTCAAATCCATCTATCTTTATGAAAATAGACAAATCTTTTTGTCTCCATTAAAATCTAAACTCCTTTTGAAAAAAATATAGTAATCTAGGTGAGAGGCTATTCTGAATATTGGACGATGACAGCTGTAGGTTTTTTTTCCCGGTCACTTTCCTGGCGCGTAACCCACATTGTACTTGAACGTGGAGAGGGGAGTTGGTTGGTTGGTTGGTTGGTCGTTAATCTTTGGTGACTCTCCACCGTTGGATGGGGGATGCACCCTTCCGTGTCTTCATTTATTTCCTATGCCCTATTGTCCATTTTTCATATTTTTCATTTTACTAGTACTGGTGCTCGCCCCTTTCGCCACCCATCCGACAACGCGCCATTTTAAGATATTGGAGTATCAGGTGCGACTCTAATGTTCTAAGAATGAAAAATAACTCGTAGATGCAGAGTACAATCTTAATCATTGACATGTTCAACCCAATTTTAGATTATTCTTCTTCAGATTACATCTGCCTCCTTCAGGGTTGAAGATTCTTTCATCCTTGACTATTCTATACGATTAGATTGACTGTCAATCCAAAAAAATTATAGTGGACATGAACAAAATTAACCGATCAAGTCAATAAAAGAAATTGAGAAAATATGAAATTGACCGGAAAAGCTAAACAACAATCGACATGTGGATCTAGCATGTCGTATTAGCTAAGATCCTCGGACCTTGTGTATATTGCGATCTATATAATAGTTTATACATGTTTGTGCATCTACTTCATATCGAAATTCGTGATATTTATTCAGATCTCGACACATATGTATTCAATTGCTTTATAAATAAAAAATGTCGCTGCACCCTTTCACTATGTGTATTTCAATAATTTGAATTGAAATGTGGGGTTAGCGCTGTCGTTCAACTCGTTTCCATTCAGCGTCAACAATACTTAGACACTCTGAAAATAAGATTTACGTAGGAGTCCACTTTTATAATTACAATATAATGATCTGGGCCCCGTAACATAAAATTTACAGATCGATCGTACGATTTGCATCAGTCGTAAGTCTATGAAAAATAATACTGAAGGTTTGCAATTGAAAGCAGTCTATTTCATGTGCCAGGCCCTTGGTCATAAAATATATCAGACCTCCTTGATCCAGGATGTCATTGGACCAAAATCGAACCGGTTTTGCCGTTTTTGCGTAGAACTTCAGATAGACACACCCCATAGCATTAATTTGTGAAAATGATCCGAAAGCCAAATGAATTGTCACGTAATATCATACATTCTTCAGTATTTTATAACAGATTTTATTTCAGACCTCTCAACAGTGAATTGTGTCAAGAAAGCTAACTACCAAACCTTTGCAAAAGCCTTGAAGTTCACGACTGGAACAAAAAGGATAACGACATAAAAGGTTATTGACACATTTTCCTCAACTGGTCTTTCACAGACATTCAGGCTTTGAGAAAAAAACCCAAACAAACTCAAACGCAACAGCGTGACATCGTCAGCTTTTCAATATTCTTCCATGGTTGGCAGCTTCGTGATTGTCCATAAAACTGTGTCGAATTTATTACCAATAAACGAAAAGATTCATTTATTTCTATTTGCATTTCAAAATGTTCATACAAACAATAGTGCAGGTGGACTGTTATCCTGAGCTACCCGATCACACGGTCCGAATTCACACGAAACAAAAGCTGTTTTCATCCAAACCATCCCAAACTTTAAGATCTTCTTTAAAAAAAAAAAGTTTATAGTAGAGTGATGTTGAACGCATGTCGTTTCTATTTGACTCAATCTATAGCCAATTTCTCACTTTGTTCCAATTCCGTTTGTTATCATGTTACTAATTTTTAAGTATAAAACGCATTTTAATGGATCCGCAATATTATTTTAAGCGATGTTTATATAATTTAAAATCTTATGTATCTACTTTCATGTACTTTTTTGCAGGATATTCAGTATTATCATTCCCTAGTTTCATAATTTGAGGAAAACAACGATGACAGTCCTATAGGCAAAGTTAGTTCTTACTCTTCTCTCTTCGGAACGTGAACTTTTAACTTTTAACTAATTAACATTTCTACTGTATAGTTTTAAAAGATGTATCCAAAATGTCATGTTTCAATTATATTGGCTTATGTATGAAGCAATTTTCATGAAATAAAACTATTCATCGTATCATACTGCATTTGATTCTGAAAAAGTCACACAGTACAATCGATAGCACAAATTGGTGATTCGGCCTTTTATACAAATGGAAAGGAATAGCTTCGGGTCATATCGGATATTTTTGTTATTTTGTGTGTTCATATCCATGCCGTGTCAGGGTAAGAAGAAAGCCAAACACCTGAAAATAAACAGCCCCAGATTTGCCAAAGGGCCCCCAATCATTCCAAGTAAAAGAGATAAAAACCCTGTCACCCAATCAATGATAGAGCTTTTATCACTTTTTCTTATATCTATTTACTTTTTTTGCACACGAGTGAATGGGAATATAATTAACGGAGTGCGCAATTATACCATCTGAATGAATTTGTCAATAATTGCGGATGGGTCGAAATCACAATTTATCAAAATATTTTGCAACTTGCTGTCAACTATTGATATCAAAACATTTCAAAATCTTTTGTATTTATTATCGACAGGGGCAAATTCCAACGAACTTGCATGAGCGAAACATCACCATCAGTTAGATCAAGCCTGGGTTGGATGAATTTTAATCCGCAGTTGCATTTTTTGATGGACAGTATGAGCTGCCAAGTGTCTTTGATTAGAAACGAAAATATCCAGCTTGATGCTTTTGTGCAAATCATTTTAGACTTGTATCTAAAGAAATACTTACCATTTCAAATGGTTAGCAGAGTCGAAGTCCTCATCAAATCAGCGTATTAAATAATACGTGTCTGCCTCTAACTTATACCGCGAAAGTTTTCAACCAAAAACGCTCTCTCATTCGTTGCTCTGTTCTAGTTATAATAACACTGTCATCAGAATAGTACTACACTATGATTCCCCCATCCCTGCACAGAGTTCTATGACAGCTGACTATAATATCCTCCATCGTTAGCTGTATACACAGGTCTTTCTACCTCGTTTGATACTTGATTCCCCATAAAGTATGAAATATGTACCAGTAAAATTTGCCCGACCTCCGATTAAGTTGCTGGTCGTATGCTGTCACAACTATTGGCTGTCGTCTGCTGACGGGGCATGGCAGTGTAAATATACAAAACCTCCAAAACCGTAACCCATAAAAGACCCCGGTGGTTTAAAGAGCAGAGAGAAAAATCAACAATAAGTTTTTATGTTGTTGTCTGTTGATGGTAACGCACGTTTTGCTTTAGCTCATGGTCCATGACGTCTACTAAAGTTGACAAAAAGATATGAATCGCGCCAAAAATTATATAAAAAGTGTTTCGAAATTGATTATTAGTTCCTTGGCTTGGTGATCTGCCTACGCATTTTCAAATTAATATTAAGCTTAGCAAAAAATTGACACAAAGACTTAACAATTGCCAGGCACGTAGCCAGAATTGTACTTGAACGAGGGCGAGATGCGTTTGAATATGCCCTGACAAGCAAAGAAAAAAATTGAATAAAGCAACCATGCATGCGCATGGTCGAAATGTATGCCTCCGCCATCACGTGATCAAAAAGATGTTACCGCTAAAAATGCCTGTTGTTTCTACAATTTTCAGGCTTTCGACAATGTTAACACTAAGTTAATTTCAATCAAACATCTTGTTTTGCAGCGTTAGTGTTCATACATGAATATGATAATAATAATGCTGATAATAATGATAATAATAATCGTAATAAAGATGATGAAAATAATAATAATAATAATATAATGGCAAACGTAAGAACAGCAAAAGTAATTGATTCAACTGGTATCATTGGTATTAGTTACCGGTATGTGATACATATCACGGTGTCATTAACAATATTCCGTTCCATTTCGATGAAAGGTTATGATTAATGTTGATATTCTGGCACTTTTCTTGTGTTAAAAGATATTAGCACTAAGTTGAATCTAATCAAACCTTCCGATTTTGTAATTTAAGAACATAGCTTATATGATAATGACAAACGCTCGCAATATAATACTCGGTGAACTGTACGTTTTCTTTGATTAGAAATGCAAATATCCTGTATGATACAATTATATTGATTTAATAATCATATCATAATGACCAATATACATGCCTTTACAGGTCAACGATTGTCGCCAAATACGTCTTTAGATGACCTTAAAGATTACTCAATGTCAACCATATAGCACGTATCTTGTTGCTAGTCTTTATTTCTAACATAGAGTTATGCTAAACTGACTGGACTGGCTTGAAGTGTGCGCAAACTCGTCCTGACTGCGTGCTATGTCGGGAAGAGAACTTACCATCCATTCATATCAGGTGCCGACGTTATCCCGTAAATTGCGCACACTCTTCGTTCCAATGCAGGAAGTGCGTAAACCAGGCGTAAACTATTATTTATTTATCTATTGTTTTATTTACAACAAATTAAAAAGAAAACAAAGGGTAGAGGTTAGTCCGATTCAGTAATGAAACTGCTCTCCCACGAACCCCTCTACCAATACAGATACATGTACATATACAAACATTATAGATTAACATAAATAGAACATAAAAACACACAAAGAATCGATTTAAACAATATCAAAATTGGTTAAGGAAACAAAATTATGATACAACAATAAATACATGAACTAGAAAAAAAAATAAGAAAAAAAAAAACTATGCGCAAGATACGAAGTTTGAATTCATCTTGTTTGTTCGTGTCAATGTGGACACAGATGGGCACGCATTCGTCAACTATACGTGAACCTGTCTTGAACTATGCGCAAATCAGTCCTCAACGGTGTGGGAGCCTCCTATTTCCAGCCCAAATTGGCACGACTTGCTAGGACAATATCGTGGCCAAAAGTCGTGCAAGTGTCAGCCTGGCTTGAGCTTCTCATTGGCACGAAATATTTTGCTGTTGTTCATTCAGCTTTTTCCGTAGAAGGATGGTTAGTTCCCCCGGGCTAGTAGCTCCCACAGCTTATTCATTGAGTATATGCGACACCTGTTCAATAATTCTCTGCGGAATAAGAGGGAATATAATTTCTCTTGTGTGAATTTAATTATTGTAAAAGCTTGATCCCTTGTTCTTTCTGCTCAAAATGCTTTCTTATATCAATCTTTCAACAACCCCGCCACTCTATCAGACTCTGTAAATTTAAAGAGAAAAACGTAATAAAATGTTATTGACGACTGTCATTTTGTTCTATTATGTATTCATGTTTATACTTTTCAAGTCATGTTCAATATACTTTGTTATTTTCTGTTGTTGAAGTGAAAACAAATACATTTATTTAATTGAGCTGAAATGTAGGTCATGCGTGACGTACGTGACTCCACTTATTGGAGCTTGTCATTCCAGTGTAATATACATTCTCTCACGAAAAGAGATCCAAAAAAAGAGAATTTGATTGATGAAAACTTTTGTTGAGTGTTCCCATTTTCGAACAAAACATCTTTTTTTCTCAGTCGCTATTTTCATAAATATTACTTCTAAAACGAAGTGCATTGCTCCAAGGAATTGATACGTGCTAGGCAGTATCAGAATAATGTAAAATGTACTCTATAAATTTTGTTTTGAAAGTGTCTTGAATCCAGGGTGTCAATCTAATATCTACTCGGTTCTCATATCGGGCAACGATAGAACACTTAGAACATCACCAGAAAATAGGGCGGTTTGCTGGTAGATGCAAATGTGTGTTCGTTTCGTGTAAACGACAGTATTCACGCGGCTTTCCTTGAATGGTTAGTAAAAAAAAAATAAACTGCAGTACTCATGCCAATGCGGGAAGTGCATAAACTATGCGCAAGATATGCGTGAACTCATCTTGCTAGTTCGTGTCAATGTGGACACAGATGAGCACGCATACGTTAATTAGTCGTGAACTAGTCGCGAACAAGTGCGGGAGCCACCCAGTTCATGCCCCAAAATATCACGACTTGAATCTGGGCCAAAAGTCGTGCAAGTGTCAGTCTGGCTTTAATTAATGAGTGAGTGTTTGCATTCATGTATATATTCGAATTGTTTATGCTCTCTATGTGTCTATACCACATGAGCCGCGTCTGAATTGTTCATCATTTCCCCCTATTCATTTTGATTGGGCGCTCATCTTTTTTTAATAGTATTCACAAATTGTCTATTGGGAGGTTTGCGAGTACGAAACAAAATGTTCCTTTTCAATGGGTGAGTGCAAAACTACAAAAAGAACTACATGCATGTCTGACAAATTGTTACTAAACTGTAAATTTTCACACGCCCACATAGTTTAATCGGCATCGCATCACGTGCAAGAATATGAAAGTTTAAACAATTTTGCCACCAAATGGATTTTATATCTTTCGTTAAACATGGAAAAACAAAATAATGCATCATTGGCAAATAAAGAGTCGTATTGACAAATCAGGTAATCTTGTATTGTGATTTGTCAATAAATGTGGGAGCTTGTTATAAACACCATTAAAAACACTTCCCCACCCCTTTGAAAGAAGCATGACTTTCTAACGAGGATTTGTCCAGTAACAAAATTTATCTGGTTAGCTTATGTTTAAAAATCAACACAATCTCATTTGTACTACGAGGGTGAACACACAGAAGAGAAAATGTCACTTTCAAAAGTCACAATGGTCCATTTGTCAGCACCGTGTACCAATAACATAGTAAATGATAGTTCTCACGTTCAATGAAATGATAATTTTACTTCAATACCAATTTTCAGACACCGACTCACATACCGTATTCAATGTTTTGTGCATGGAAGGGCAAAGTTCTAACAATAATTGTTTAATGTCTTATTTTCATTCAAACTTGATTGTTGTGAAGATATTTGGAAGTGCATTTTGACTGGGGTAATAATATTGCTTGAGCGGTTTGGGCGCATTGTAAAGGCGCCATATAAAAATATTTTTATTATCATTATTTATCATTTTCAAAAGGACAATTATAACATGCCTCCAAATATTCATTTGCCCATTTTTGCTCAGTTTATTTTCTGAAAGGAGGGGTATTATTGTGACATTTAGAAAGTGATGGATTTTTTTCAAGTCATCTAGATTTTAGATCATATTGAGTTTTCACATAAGCTAGCAAGATGATTAAAAAAAACATTACCTGATAATTATATGACTGGACACTTCTCCATGCAAGAGTTATGCTACTTTCAATTAGGAGCAGATTTTTTGTTGGGTTTATTTTGCAACACATATGGTGTGACTACACACTAAGAAATTAGGGTACAACTTTGCACCCCTAGGGGTACAATCCCATTTAACACCGGGTGAACCCTATGGGATACAAGTTTGAACCCTAAATGTAAGGTGCAATGTTGTACCCCAATTAAGGGTACAAGTATTTACCCTATTGGAACACATTTGTACCCCAGGGATGCAAAATTGTACCATTAGGGTACAAAATGACAACTTTGGCGTTTGGAAAAAAAGGAAAGGAAAGGTTGTAGTTTAGAGGCGTGTATCATTCAATTCTGAATATTTATGCCAGAAGAAGAAGAGAGAAAGAGGGTCGCCATCTTAACGTCTCCACCCGAAAGATGGTATGCGACCTGGTTTCGAACCCACAGGCAGGAACGAACCCAAGTCTCTATGACTGTCCCGAACAGATGGATTTCAGGCGCACGCCACGGCGCCTCAGTCAATATCGACCCTC
>BQKZ01000353.1:106610-117679 GCA_036244855.1 Temnopleurus reevesii
AGGATTCATCTAGTTATTAATTTCCTTTTGTTTGAAAATTTCAGAATGGAGAAAGTGAAAATGACACAAGCCCTCAAGCACTACCTCGCCTAGTAATACCCGTACGACAGGTAAGCAATATCAATTAGTTACATGAATTTGTTGTTTTAATTCAGTTGCCAATTTTTGGAGTTGAAAAGATACGGATGTTTTTGATCAGGCATTATTCAAAATTATAATTGGTATAGGTTTTTTCTTAATAAGCTGAAAAGTTTGGGAATGAAAAATGATGTTTTTAAGAATCAACCATCATCTTGAAAGTGATGGTATCTTTGAAATTGTGCATTATTTTCTGTGGAAAATAATAAGCATACAGAGTACATTAGTATTGTTCTTCTTCCTCATCTATTGTCTGAGAAGAAATAATCATACATTGATCTATTTTGATTTGTATGATATGTAATCAATGAGATCCAAATTTTCTGCAGCTTGGAAAATAGACATTGAGGCAAAAATGCCAGGGAGCAATGTTCTTTTCTCCAGATATTATTGATTATTCTAGTGGAAAAAGGTTTCTTTTTTACTTTCCTAGACGTAAGTGGATGTTTTGGTTTGTTTAACTCATTGAAATAATCATTTTCAGAACGGACTATAACATCAATGCAATCAACTTAAAGAGTCTTTTGAGTGTTATGGCAATTGTTTTCTTACATGTTCCTTGAATTGAAGAATGAACAAAAATTATATCTAATGCATCTTCTTGTGAATAAAAACCTTTTTCCAAAATCGGATTTGATGTTACCATGGTAATGGTTTTCTAATGTTTATATTTATGTGTATGATAAATGAGAGATGATATACTGTTACAATTAAAATTAGTGTATATGAGAGGAGATAAATTAACTTGAAATGGATTTATAGTAATTTTCAGTCCAACACCTTGTTCTCTTATAGGCTTATTTAAATTCACATGTGTGTGCACACATACTTTCTCTCCTTCTTTCTTATCTTCCATCTTCCTTTCACAGAGACTACCAAGTGGAGAACTCCCCGATATGTCCTCCCCTATCCCCGCCGCGCCCAAAGCACCCATTGCAAAAAACACGATAAGACTGAACTTGAATGTTAAATGAACAGTAAGTCACTGCAAAGAGCTTGGATGTGGGACTCAGGATCCCGTAGCCTTGATCCTGGAGGTATGATCCCAAGGGCTGGATCCTGAAAGTTTGACGAGAAAAGCTTGATCTGGAAAACTTGTGATCTCATAGCCACGATCGTGATGATTGGTGCCGTCTGAAAATTTGCGATGATGTCCCGAATTTCCTCCGACACGTCGTGCAGTCAGAGAGGAAATAAGGTAAGGCCTCTGCACGCCTGTGATTGATTATAAACCCGCATGATGATGATGATTTTTGGAAGAGAAAAATCAAGAAAATCACCAAAGAATCGTCCAGGGGATTGAGGATTAGGTGTTTCAAAGAAGACAGGAGTGGATTTCTGTACAAAAAGATTTGTACTTTCACAAGAATGAAGTATTCTTTCCAGACCTCATGTAATTTATATTTCTAGAACGAGATAGAAAACAAAATATGTTATTCGTGTTCTTCATCTTTCTGTTGATATTTCTGTGATGTAATACACTGTGAAGTAATTTTGATATCATCTTAAATAAAAAAAGGCATTTATTTCCCAGAAAGGAAGCACCTGTGAAATGTGTTTCATTTCTTGTTATAATCAGGATTTCCAACCATTACAGAGATGCCAACCGTTCCAGAATATACACTAGGTCTATTCACATATAAATTCCAGGTTTTCAAAATAAGTAAATGGTTGAGAGAAGGCTTATTGTTGTCGACCCTGCTCTCGCTTTGTTCAGCCGTTGCCCCATCCACATTGATATTTTGACCTCGTGCATATTCTGGAATAGTTGGCATTTCTGCCATTCAGAATAATGATGAAATGTGTGGTCATTTAAATTCATTTGTCCATTCCTTAATGAAAGAGTCAAAGGTCTTCATTGCCATGCTTTCTTTCATAAGAAATCATTTGGTGCAGCACTTTCGCTGTTCGCATTCTCATTTCTGATCCAATACATATTCTGTACTGGTTGGCATCTCTGTATACTTTGTCATGTTGCTAAAAAGTTGCTAAAAAGTTGTGGTCAATTGCAGATTGCAATTAATTGGCATGCACCAATCAAAACCGATGTCTCATGCACTTCTTGTCAAAAACGCAGACAGTGCGCAAATGACAATGCTCATTTCAATTTGCAACTGATTAGTAGTTGATTTGTGATCAATTATAACTTTCTAGCAACACCCACATAGTCTATTCTTTATGGGATTATGATAACAGAAGTTTGCTTTTTATCCATAATATTTGGATCAATTGTAACATAATAGTGAGGCATGTAAAACATAGCAAGTAGAGCTGTATTTGTCTTTATAAAAAGAAGTATTAGTTATAACTTGTAAATCTGAAAGACCATTATTTGAAATGAAGTGACTTCATTACTTTTGTCTTTATTTTTTATTTACTAAGTCATTTATTCCCTTCTTCTTTTTTTTCTCATTTTTACATTTATTTTTATTTTTGTTTTATTTATTTATCTTTATTTATTTATTTATCTTTATTTATTTATTTATTTTTTTTTTTGGGGGGGGGGGGGAATGACTCAACAAAATATGGCAAATGAATTTCAATTCCTAGTGGTCAATGCACATAACTTCAATAACTTATGAATCATCTAAGTGAATGTAATCAGTTCTTTGGTGTAGTTTCATGTTGGGGTTCAATGATAAAAGTGCATGATTTTTGCTTGAAAATGTAAGTTCTTAATTCATGTTTAGTCTCAAGTTTACTTTTAGAATTAATCCTAAATTGCTCAAGAGGTAATTAAGAGACCATTTTGAAATATGTCATTAGAAAGGTCAGTGAATGATTTATGAGAATGAAGAAAAAGAAAAAGATGTAGTGTATACATGTGTGTCTGTGAGTATGTGGGAAAGAGAAGACTTCCATGTGTGAATATAACATATTTTATTTTAAAGAGAAAAAAAACATATTTTAGAACATTCTTTTTTTCAATGATACAGGGAAAAGATTAAAAACTCTCCTGGGGCATTTATTCTTGTTGAATGAAAAATATAATTCATAAAGTTCCCAAATGTCATGACAATTGCATGAGCATATTACATGTCTATCATAACTTCCATGTCTGCTGTTTGTGCTGTTATGTTTTTCTTGCACTCCCTTAACCAATGAATGCTTCTTCAATCCTACCTTCAATTCTCTTTTCTCTTTTCTTTAACATTCTTGATCCTCTATTTTATAAATTGAAGATTGATTTACAAGTGCAAGTCAAAATCCTTTGCTACATGTTATCATTCTAAAAAACTGACAACAATCAATATGGTCTAGTTATTTCAGTATGATCCCATTTCCCTCAACTTTGTAGTGAAAGCAGGCAAGCAATTAATTCTGGCTTGCACTGTACATGTACGTCTTCTTGGTGTTTATTTGCTTGCTTATGCTTTCTTGCCTTATAATCATTTGTTCCTCTGTGTTATGTACACCCTAAACAGTGTCAGCTTTTCTATTTTCTATAGTCTATACAAAAATGTACATTACACATGTAATTTCTGAGAAAATGGTTGGCCAATGATGATGTGTAAAACCATTGTAATTTTGTATTATATCTAACTCTTTCACTCAAAATGGGGAAATAAAAAAAAACGTGAATTTAATATATAAAATGTGTGGGTTTTTTTCACTTCACCACCTTAATCCAAGATATACTTATTTTTGTATGCATGATATTACTTGATATAATGTAAATGCATGCAGTTGTTCAGCAGACTAATTAAAGTGTGATATAAGCAAAATTCACATCCTTTCTATTTTTCATCTCTTAGAAAACAGGTATATTTGACGTGTAATGTACCATTATGTTAGCTTTTAACCATGGTTGGTATTTTGAAATCTGTATCATCTTCTTCCCCAAGTCTTCTTCTTAACTTTCCCTTGTTTGTTGATTATGACATAGAAACACTTCTGAACATACTGAAATTATCATGGTGATTTTATTTTTGCAAAACTCGTGGTCCTGGCCTCACAAAAATTTCCACTCTGTATATATGCATATTCATACATGCATGCACATAAACATTGTAAAAAGAAATTTGAAAATAACAACATCCTACTTGTCAAACTTGTCCCAAAAAGCAAAAATATCTGAACGCTTAACTCTTGGTTTATGCATTAATTTTCATGCACTAATTAAAGAAGCTCTCTGTCCCATTCTCACTCACCAGAAATGCCTATGCGATCATGAAAATTGCGCTCTTTTGTTTGAATGAGAACTGCATGTTACAGATCCTTTACCATTGATGTGAATCATTTGCAGTGTGTCTAATTCCACTTAATTCTTTATCAGGTGTTGTGTATGATTCTGCTGGTGGATGTGTGTGTGTGTTAATATGTGTGTCTGTGTCTGTGTTTGTGTGTTTGTTGATTGACAGGCAGTCATGATTATTTATGTTTCACCTGTATTTATATTCCACATTACATATTCCATGTTACGTGACTATTCTGCTGCCTACCTGTACCAAAGAAAGTTGTTCATGCATGGAATTCATTGCATTATGATATTTCGAATGGAAATACAGTCAAACCTGTCTATAGTGGCCACTAAAATTGATTCCCTCCAGGTGAAAATGCATGTTATAGAACCTGTCTAAAGAGGCCACCTGTCTACAGTGGCCACTTTTTCTGTTTCCCATGGGGTGGCCTCTGTAGACAGGCTTGACTGTATATATATTTGCTTTACAGTTCATGTGTTTTATTCAATAGCTCTTTTATTTTTTCCCTTTTGGAATGACAGATAAATTGTCTGAATATGTCATACAATGAAACTTCACATCATTTACTCGAGTTGAGGCAGAATTTGAACAAAAAGAAGCAATGTCTGATTTCGTATTTTGTTCATTATCGCATTTTCGTTCGATGAATGAAAAGTTTCAATTAATCCTCATTTTGTAGTACTGATTTATATGAAATTAAAATTCATACTTACAGCTCAGATAAAGTTTTTCTTCAAGAAGATACGTTAAAATATTAAAATGAGATAATATTTGTTTGTGTAGTCATGGAAATGTTTATGAATCGATTTGATTACTAAGTGATAGGAAAACCTTTCCGCTTGTAAAAATTTAGATTA
Organism: Temnopleurus reevesii; assembly: GCA_036244855.1. NCBI lineage: Eukaryota > Metazoa > Echinodermata > Echinoidea > Temnopleuroida > Temnopleuridae > Temnopleurus > Temnopleurus reevesii. Next base: position 111,808 of record BQKZ01000353.1, read on the forward strand.
TTTTTTAAAGGCTTGGAATTGTTCTAATCGATATCACTATGAAATAGGCAAGTGGTAAAGCTCCAGTTTCATTTTTATTATTTCAAGACAAAATATTAGTACAAAAATTAACAACAAACTGGGCGAGTATTAATAGTGGGTTTTCTATATTGGTTGACGGGAGATTGTTGACATTGGAAAACAAGTGTGCATCTTCCAAAAGAACGACACAATATATTAAAATTTAAATAATATTATAACAAAGAGAACACAACTTTTTAATAAGAACATGTGTCGAAGTGGCATCACTTCATCTTCAGTTTCATCTTCAGCAAATCTGATGCGCACATTGAATAGCAAGTGCGCAACTGATGTGCACACTCATTTCATGCTGTTCAAAAGCCTCAGTCTACCAATTTTGAAAACCCACCAGTACTGATTAAGCGTGTCTAATCCTTGCATATTTTTATGTATGTTGCTCACAACCATAATGGGTTCATATGACCAACAGAAACATATCACCATATGAAATCAAAAGTTTGTCATTTTGAAAACAATTTTTTGTCATTTTGGAAATGTAAATGATTCTTGTTAAAATCCAATATCGCAGAGAAAAATAAGGACCAGGGCCCCGTAACATAAAGGTTTGCGATTAATTGCTAATCTGGTAGCGATTGATATCAAGTCTATTGCAAATCATTTACTAAAGTTTGCAATCGATCGCAAAATCAAATAGCAATTAATCGCTGACCTTTATGTTGTGGGCCCTTTATTCCTTATAGTGATGAGAATCTTCAATTCACACAAATACATTTCCATATTACTTCCTAGATTACAGGTTTTTCGAGGATACTTGTTTGTATTTAGTGAAGTTGTGACAAACTTTTATTTTATGAATTTTCATGTGAAAATATCATATGCAATAGTTAACAGGCAGTTTTGAGAGTTCAGCTTCGTTATAGGATTTTGTCATCTCGCAATGCCAGGGCCCCTGATTATTGATAAATCAAGATGTATTATTGTCATTCATTTAGAGGTGTTTATCTCACAACTATGTTAACATTCATCAAATATAATTTGCTCCATTGGCTCGTACATCATGCTTTTGTCTTGTGTATTTGTTATTTATGCGCTCTAATCCAATCATAAACTGTACTACAATCAAAGCAATGAATATGAGACAAAGGATACAACAGTGGAGGGAATATTCCCCATGCTTTAATGGAACTGGCATCTTCGTGAAATGTTTTGAAGTGGAAAGATTGTTGTATACTTTTCAAGAAAATTAGGTTGAGAGATGCATGATTTTTTTTTCTGTGTTTGCTTGTTTTTGTTTTTTTTGTTTTACAGGAGTTGATGAACAAATACCAGATGTTTTCATGCTTTAAACTTTGATTATTGCCCATCACTAATTCTAGTCATTGGGTTAGTGAATATTGTAACTTATGTTTTGTTTAAATTCTTGCAAATGTATTGTTTGTTATCCATCTGTAGTTTTGGTGCTTGTTAGTTGAATAGGAATTTGACAATCCTCATTGTTTTATGTTGACAACATGTATGTTTTACACTTCTATGGTATACGATGCGAACATTACAGTAAGCAGTGCATCAAGATCTAGATATAATTTAATCTGACCCTATAATCATCATAGGACTGAAAGTGTTTTCATAGCTATTATTCAGTGATGTCATGGTGTTTATATATACCTTTTGAAATGTTTACACCTCAATAATCCTAGAAAATATACATTCCTTTGGAAAAATTATCTTTTCTATTGTCAATTTTCAGTTCGGTTTACAGAACTGGAAGATCAAATATGGAACGGTTTATCAATTGATTCTTGGAAAGATTGTTTGCAAAATAGGTACATTATGTGGGTTCTGACAAGTATTCATTACATATTTCATCTTCGTCCAATGTCTAGTATAAGATAGTATACATAATTGGATGTGCATGTGGATGTAGTGCATTAGATCTTGGTCTCAGAACAGTTTGTTGTTAGCCCATTAACAACTGGAGATTGTGCACAAAGGTCTTATTACTCACTTGAAGGTATAGCATTATTGCTGTCTCTAGTGTATGTTTCTGAACAATATGAAATAAATCTGAACATTTTCATAGTTTTCTTTGGTAGATTTCTTACATAGATGGAAGCAAACAGCACTCAAATTTTGCGAGTGAAATTTAGATTCAGTTTAAAAGAAGTTGAGGCATCAAAAGATACATCAAAATCATTGTTATGTTCTTGTCTTTTATTGATATTCTTGAATACGTGCTATGGGTATGCTCAAATTCTAGAAGCTTATGAAATTTGGATGCCTTGCCTGAATAAAAAGGCAGAGCTGAAAATCATTGAGTATTCTGTGTTTGTAATTTGAGTAGAATACTTTGTCGATTGATATCAATCAAAACCCTGCTTTCATAATTGTTGCTGGTATAGATTGAAATTTGTAATGGTGCTTTCATAGTTTGAGCCATGTAAACCAAAACGGTTCTTCAATATTGTGAATCTAAGTAATTTGTACAATTACGAGATTGGATATTTTTGGAAGAGAACATTCTTGTTTATCTTTTTAAACTTTTTGGCATAAAACATATTGGCCCGTATTTCGATAGCGAGGTTTAACTTAACCCTGAACTAAGTCATTGTTATTTAGACCCGAGCTATTCGAAAGTTAAACCAAGAGTCTAAAGAACAATGACTTAGACCTGGGTTAAGTTAAACTTCGCTATCGGAATACGGGCCACTGTCATAAAGAACTCACCCCCAAACCAACACTAGACAGGCAAGCCTGTGAAGGCGTTCATTTTGTTTTTATTTCTTCTTTGTTTTTAATGGAAATATCTTTAAAAAGAATAAATGAATGGAGAAAGCTAAAAAGTTATCTTTTGTCTTGTCCAAGATGTACACAAAATACCAGAACACAGGAATTACACAAAATCCATTTCCATGTTAGACATAAAATGTTGGGATAAATATTTGCTCTTATTAAAATGTTCATTATTTGTTCTTACATGTAATTTTGCTCAGTGAGAGGGATGTACATGTATATTGTTTTTATGTGCATAATATTTGTTAAAGTAATAGTTTGATAATTGAGTAAAGATGTTGTAATATAATGTTTGATTAGATTTTCTGCAAACTTGCTTAAATTTGATATCCAGAAAAATGACGTGCATAGGTAAATCTAACTGTTGGTACAAATATCCTGTTTAAATATGTTTTACTAATGTGTGATTGTATGTTTTCAAGCCAGTATCTTTAGTGGACATTCTCTGAAGATATTTAAGAAGTTTCTAAAGGAATTCCTTTAACAGTATTTGGATGAATAGGTAGTATTTGCTTAATTATTATATGACATGTGGTATGTGTTGAACAAATTTTCTGTACTTTAATTTCATACTTCTTGACTTCTTTTTTTTTCTTCTTCAAAAGGTCACTAAAAATTAGATTTTTGATAAGTTAAATATATCACTGAGATGTAATAGGAAACATAATTTTACCACTTGCTGCTGTGTAGACTTGAAGCATTTTTTCTTGTTATGGTAACACATGTATTTTATATCAGGTAGATATATATTACATTCCTCAATCATAAGTAAGTTTTTATTAACTCTCCTATCACATCGCCAATCTCTTAAGAATTATACATAAATTCTATTTTAATATGATTGGCAACACAATTTTGCCATTTGATGTACATTTATTTATATGACATTTGCCTTTAATATACATTTTTTTTCGGGTATATACTTCTTATGTTATTTTCCTGTTGCTGCTTCATAAAAATGAAACGTGTACACCAATCCATTATGTTGTAATTACGGTTGTACGGTTCTTTGTACATATAGGAGATACATGTATATCACATTAGTATGTTTAATAGGAGAAAAAGTTATACATATTTGTAATTTATGTATTTGTTTTCATGCCCCATCTGATTTGAATGCTATTCATGACCATTTTCCTGGGGAAAATTCACATTGGATAACTGCCCCACAGGACAACTGCCCCAGAGGACAACTCCCGCAGATGATTCACCCAAGGAAGACTTCCCTTTAGTGTCAGTCACACAGTACAACATGACTCTTTGTCCAATTGAGCCCAGATTTTCTTGATTAAGGTAAAAAATAATAATTTGCTTATTGGAAGAATACACAAATCAACTCCCATAAGCACCACTTGAAATTTAAAAAGGTGTTTATTTTTTTAAATATTTAATTTTAGAAATTGAATGTTTCCCAAGATAAATCAAAAGACGACTTATAGGAAGACTAGCTCACATGTGAGCAAATAGGGATGTGCAGACAAAACACGTGCATGCATTAAAAAAAGCAATGCATGGAACCGAACTCAGTTTTAGGTTCTGTGTGTCGATGGTGAACGAGACGTTTATTTGCTTAATTTTATGTACCTAAGGGGGTGTTGCTCAAAATCAATTGCAAATCAACTGCAACTTTGCAAATTGTAAAGCTCATTTTCATCCGCGAGTGGTGTACGCATTTAACAAGACGCGCATGAAACAATGATTTTGATTGGCGGGTACCGACCAACTGCAACTTGCGATCAATTGCAAACTTTGAGCAACATCCCCTAAGTGATATACATTTTATATTTGTTGACCTCAGATATCCTTTAACAAAGAGGGACACAATCAGATCACAGAGGACTCAACTGGACTAAGAATTGTGTAGCATAAGACTTCTATATGAATGGGACTTATGGACGATATCTACCTAATGTAAAGTTGAGTTATCGTCAAGGGAATTATGCTATGGGGGAATAGTCCTCAGGGGGGATTGTCTTGGGGGTAGTTGTCCGCTGGGAATTATCTACAGTTCGAGTTGTCCTCCAGGGTACATAGTTGTCCAATGTGACTTGTCCCTCTTCAAGCTCTCCTGACATGTATTTGAATAGATGAAAAACTTGTACAGTATCTTTTGTGTATTTTTATTATGAAGAAAAAAGAAATAAAAACACGGCAGATGACCAAGGAATCAAAGATTGATCTGCTCTTTAATTTGTTGTACTAATACTAATAGACCACTTTCGTAATGTATTTAAATTTATTCATGTTTTCCCCAAGACGAACTATTTACTCAGCTGTCAGAAAATAATGAAATCACCATATTCAGAATTCCATTTGCATACATTAACGTTGCTAGGTTGGACAAACATCGTAGCTTGACCAACCTAGCAACAACCATTACATGCTTTGCACATTCCTTCTATTGAATTATTCTATATTATTATTCTATAATATTATTCTATTGGATTATTCTATATCAGGTGAACAAATATTTTGTCATTGTGCGTTAGACAAAGAAGCATGCATAAAATTTGAATATATTACGAAAGTGGCCTATTGTGTGATATGCTGAGTTACCAACCGTTCCGAATATACAGCAGGGCTGCCAACCAATATTGTTTTTATATACACTGGGTAAGGGGTATCAAACCAAATAGATGTCAGTACTCATTCAAAGTGTAAACATACCGATATGCAACAACCTGTTGACCTCAAAACATTGTATTATTAAACTATTTTCATCAAATGATCAGATAGATATGCCATACAAGAGGTGGGTTTACTAATATATGCACATTTTATGCTTACCTGCAGGTTGTTGTTGACAACCCTATAGCTTGCCAGAGGCTTGCCCTACATAACAAAAGTAATGAATGTAAACTGGATTCCAAGTATCATAGTCTTATTGTTATCAACCACGTATGTTGGCAAGGAACACACATAAATTTAGATGCATTGGTAAACCCGCCTAAACGCATTTGTTCTGTTTAATCAGTGTAAAACTATTGGATGAGCCATTTTCCATGGATTGACGTGCGATACATTATGATATGGTGATGTTCTGCATTCATAGACATGTGAT
>BQKZ01000353.1:123301-134937 GCA_036244855.1 Temnopleurus reevesii
CTCTCTCTCTCTCTCTCTCTCTCTCTCTCTCTCTCTCTCACACACACACACACACACACATTACACGGTAAAAAACACACATAATATTTATCATTCACATTCATCCAATATATATATTCTTTTTAATTTATGATACTTTAGTACCGTTTACATAAGCAAAGTCAAAGTATCCAAAATATAAATACTGTAATTCGGCACAGTCGTGCAATATCATATTGCATAAGATTTATGTATACGTTTGCGTCAACTCACTCTTTACCAATTTTGCAGGTGATAATGTGTATTCAATTTCCCCTTTTTATTGCTTGTATATATCAATTACAAAATATATAGATTTTATGATCAAAATCTGTAACTGTTACATGAATTTATCAACAATTTCTATTCTATATATAAATCAGAGACTTTCGTTTTCATGCTTGCACACAGTTCACACTTAACCGGTGTTAAGCCGGTGGTTCCCAGTCTGATACGAAACGTGTCTGTTTTCCCGTCAATTTTTAGTGTCCCGATGAATAGGCAGATTTGCTAATAGATGCAATTTTTTTGCGTAATCTAAACACAAAACCCGAGCGTATAAGACTAAGGGGGTGTTGCTCAAAATCAACTGCAAATCAACTGCAACTTTGCAAATTGTAACGCGCATTTTCATTCGCGCGTGGTGTGCACATTTAACAAGACGCGCATGAAACAATGATTTTGATTGTCGCGTACTGACCAACTGCAATTGTCGCGTACTGATCAATTGCAAGCTTTGAGCAACACCCCCTAAGGCTCGCCTGACATATCAACAAGTATTATATACAAATCGGATTTCAAGTATTGTAGTTCAATGATTGTTCTTTCTCAGGTGTTTAAGAAATAGCACTATCTACGTTTTCGCGTCGTCAGCATGAAAGTTCATAATATCCGGCCTGTAGACTGATATAAGGCTAAAAAAACGTCCGGCGTTTACCCGGTCATTTATTGTATAAAAAGAAATAAAAATAGAAAATATGTTGTTGTACACTTGTTGGGCAATTTTCTTTTCCCTAAAATTTGGTAAGTTTTCTTCATTCATAATTACATAATACCACTTTAGTATAGGAAAAAAATATTGCGTAGATTTGTTTAAGCAATATGCGGTTTTGTTTAAGAATAGTTATCAAAAATGTGATATTCTTTTTTTTTCTAATATCCATAAACTGATTGGGAAATCGTGTTTTATTTTATTCGGGAAAATGTTTCATCTATCATACTGCCATCAATGAAGTGGCACTTTTATGACGACAATCTTTCAAACTTCTGTATGACATACATTCGTTTCATTTATTTCCACAAGACAGCAAAATGATTTTCTATGAAAAACGATCACTGAATAACATTATCATAATAAATTATGATAATTATAGATAATTGCTTATATACGAAATACTTTTACATCAAATTTCCAATTTTATCTATTCATAGCTACCAAAAAAAAATAGCTACTACATAAAATCTGTATGCGGTGAGAATCAAAGAAGCTATAACCTTGCTTTTCGGTGCTTTTTGTTTTGCAAAGAAAAACATATACTTAACAAAATTACAAACATATTTAGGTTTTGATATCATTTGCAGGCTACTGTATTAACCCATTGACTACTAAATTCTGTAATACCCATAAACTTTGTACAGGGATTCCTCGGTTCCAGTAGTCAAAGGGTGAACCCATTGAGTACTGAATTCTGTAATACCCATACACTTTGTGTAGGGATTCCTTGGTTCCAGTAGTCAAATGGTTAATACTTATATAGGCTCTTAAACTTTAACATTACATCAGATATACGGTACGGCATTAAACCATTTTGACGGAAACCCTCTTGACAGAAACTAGATTAATCGCATGTCTGAACAGGGCAAGCGGTCACGATTTAAAAGTAGACTTCCGCACTGGTTTGTTTCGTGACCAAACTAGTTCAGCCTGTAATTAGAATGCTCAAGAATCATAGAGCGGCTTTCGGTTGAAAATTTCACTCTGACTAGGCCTATGCCAATCATTTGATTGAAGAAATGTACACATCAATACACGCGCGTGAAGATCACGCGGGAATTTTTAACCCGGCTGTTTGTCCATCGTCATAACAACTGAGCACACTCAAGCGGACTTGAAATCCAATAGGCGGGTTTACTTATATATTTAAATTTGTGTGCTTTTCTTGCCACTGAACCGTACCGTTTGATAACAATAAGACTACAATACTTGGAATCCCGTTTGCATACATTACTTGTTGCTATGTCGGGCAAGCCTCGGGAAAGCTTTAGGGTTGTCAAGAACTACATTTGTGTTAAAGTTATGCATAAAATTTGCATCTATTAGTTAACCCGCCTATTCGCTGGTCTGTAATCTGAACGGTGACACAACTGGCCCTCCGAACCGGCTTTAAAAACTAGTTTAGTGGAAGCCACTTTGTAAACTAGGTTTTAAATAGGTTTGAAGGCTTTTTTTTATAATTTAACATGAAATAAAAATCACTTTCAATTATTTTCCATACTTCCAAATTTCCCGTTCTCCGTCGCTTCAACAAGAAATTCATCCACATTGTGCTGCACTCAACCCAGGTGAGGTGAATGGGTACCTGGCGGGAATATTCATTCCTTGAAATGCCATGTGCGCTGGTGTACGCCGGGCTAAAGCCAGGGTAATAATGATGCAAAGCGCCTTGAGCACCCAGCAGAATGGATACGTGCGCTATATAAATTGCCTAGAGTATTCAATTCAATTCAATTGAATGATTATTATTCAACGGGCGATTGAGCGGGAGGTTCGTGGTGTTTTGAACGCACGGCGTTTCTCCGGACCAACCTCTTTGGTCCTGTTGAGACCACCGGTTTTTACGGACTCCCCGATGACAAGGTGGTCGGAGCCGCTGTTGTCGTCGTTGGTGCTATGTCGGTACTCGATTCCGTCTGCTTTGCTAAAACGTCATCATCTAGGAGTTCGTTTTAATCACCTCCATCAGTCTTTGTCGGTGTTGGCTCTGAGCGCCTTGAAAATGGATTCATTATCTTCCCGAGCCATCCGAAGCAACCTTCACTAATTGGACAGCACATGTTGATTTAAGCCAGCTAGTCCTGTATGCTGAAATGAGAAAAAATGTATAAATACTTTATGAAATTGAATCATGCCTGCATGACTTAATACTGTATCAAATCAAAACAAATCACGGTATTTTCAGTCATTTAGAAGATTCAAACATTTATATATATATATAATGGTAATATAGCAAAAGAAAAGAATTGAGGCCATGCAAGAAGCGAGGTTCAGAACGCTGGTCCCTGTGTGTGAGGAATACCTTGCATTAGTATTGTATGCATGGTACATGGTATGTTTCGTAGGCTGTGAGTCGTATAATTAAGCACAAACACATAAACATTAACAGATTATCATTTATATTGTAATTATAGATATAAACATCTATTACAGAAATAAACAACATAAGACGAGAACAAAGCAGTAATTTCTCCAGTCTCCACTGTATTCAGTACGAGCTGCGTGAATGAGAATTAAAATCTTAAATTTTCATTGATCATTATCCGATACTAATAATATGACACAATAATTATGTAGTTATACAAGAATTTGCCAAAACCAATCGCTCATTTTTCAGTTCATACATCAAAAGGAGAATAAAATGATCGTTAGAGAATGAGTGAAGAATGTATAGTTATATAGACGACATCGATAGATTAAAATATTTGTAGGAAAGGGGGTTGTAACTTGGAAAACAGAGAAAGGGAATGGAAAGACGGAGGAGACCAGGAGGGGTTTGAAGAGGGGGCAGACATGAGAGAGATAGGGGAGTAAAAGCTAAATTGGAATGGTGTCTTACCTTCTATTTAGCAATCCTGATACTGGTTGAAGAACATTTTCCTTCAAAATGAGGAAGAATATGAAATTAAGCTGTCATTCATAATGTGTGCAAAATTGCCGAAAAAGGTGCGTTACCAAAGCTACAGATGACAAAATCTCCCCATTCATGGAAAAATAATTATTGATATACAATAGAATATCCATCAATATCCATAAAAATAAACCGGAAATCATATACCGCCATAGAAAAATCACACGATAGGAATACCAATTACCAACACAGCATTGCCAGTCAGTTGTTGTGGAGTATCATTTTTCATGGAGGTTATATCCTGTTACATCTCCAAAAATCAGCTGGCAAACATTTTCTGAATAAGCAGTATCCAATGGAATGAACATACAATCAGTGAAACAATAATTGTCTGTGAATGTTTTCAATGATATAATTATATTTCTTGCAAAATATTTGATTGATACCACACCTCCTTAAATTCCTGAGTCATGTAAACAAAATATCCTGTTCTTTGGTTGGCTTCTGATCTGTATCATGGAAAGCCAACCGGAAAGTTCAAAGTACAATGTGCAGTCATGTCCGAATTTATTAAAGACGTAATAATTCTTTATGCAAATATCAATACCGGTACGTCGTTGCATAAATCGTCATTTACTTATTATATACCATAATATATGCTGAATATTTAAATCAGTCCTGTGTATTTCTGAAGAAGGACTCGTAATATATTGAAGCCTAGGGTATAGTTGGACTTAATAATCATGATAAGGAGGAATTTCTTGATTTGAACAAAATATTATCCACGTAACAATATTTGTTGGTGCGTTTTTAAATTCGTTCATTCGTTGTTGCAATTTTAATCAATATTCCATTTTTTCTTTCTTTCATGCATTCTAAAAGACTAGAAACTAGTCATATCTGACTAGGTTTAAAGGTCCCATATAGGTGCTCTCTCTTGAACTCCAATAACTAGTCAATGATTTTGACTAGAAAACTCGTCAGTGTCCATAACTAAAAAACCTAATCAAATTTTGATGAGAGCAGCACGTATTCACACATTGTGTAATATGAAAATACAGAATACGTTTATAACGTTAACCCTGTAAGTTGAAGAGACGCGGCTACAGATATAAATAACCATGATTGCTGTTTTGGTTTTACTTTCAACTTGACGCTCTTTTTTTTCAGTTTCCACTCACAAGAAAATTAATTATGTATATCATTGATTATGTACACACTGAGAAAAAAGGTGCACATAGGGTGTAAACCTTCGCGAAAAGTTGCAAAATTGCACCCTTTTGATGTTCACGATCACCAAAAAGGTATGGGTGCATGCAAAGTACCAAAAAGGTGCAATATTGTACCTTTTGATTGCCTCAAGTGGACACTGTGTTATGTTATTGGGTAATTGTTTGATATCTTTTAAAGTTGACTTTGTTTAATCCCCGGTCACATAGGACCCCGGAAGCAACACGATTCACCCCGACTCGTTGTTCTGAGGCAGTTAACTGTGAATTAACAAAGAGTCGGGGTGAATCGTGTTGCTTCCGGGGTCCTATGTGACCGGGGCTTTAGTTATGGGAGTGTGCTACGATCGGATAAGCTAGAACCACGCAATCACGCATCCTCAAAGGCGCGGGTTCGAATCCTCTGAGCACTCTTTTATGCAAAATCATACGTTTTGTGGTTCGATTTTCACCAAAAGTATTGTATTTCTGCACTTTTAACATGAACATTGGACCTTTATTCTTAAGTATTCCTTTTTTTCTCCCGTAGAAATGCGTCAGAGTATGCTTATTGAATATAAATATAGTCAGAGTGTGCAAAATTGATCCACCAGCGTTTAACTGGATAAAGACATGCTGGCGGTCACGTTTTATGACAATATCGAAAGTCTCAAAACAAATATATACCACACAAAAACCGAGCTTGATTGATGAGGAATTTCCAATGAAATGAAAGCCCGCCCTCACTTGAACTGATGTGATGGGATCAAAGAGGTTTATAAATTATCTCTTTAAATATATAGATAGATAGAGATAGATAGATAGATAGATAGATAGATAGATAGATAGATAGATAGATATTGACTATGTAGACCCCTCTCAGAACTATGCGCAACCCATGCGTGAACCAAAAATCGTGAAAGTGTCAATATAACCCGTTGACAAAACTATGTGCAAACTATGCGTGAACCTTTTCTTACTAGTTCGTGTCAATGAAGACACAGATGGGCACGTATTCGTGAACTATTCGTGAATTATTCGTGAAAGTGTCGTGAACTATGCGTGAAATATTCGTGAACAGTTCGGGAAGTACGCAAACTATGCCAAGCTATGCGTGAACCTTATCTTGCTAGTTCGTGTCAATTTGGACACAGATGGGCAAACATTTTGTGAACTATTTTAGAACAGTGCGGGAAGTGCGCAAACTGTGCGCAAGCCATGCGCGAACATTATCTTGTTAGTTCGTATCAATTTGGGCACGCACAGATGGGCTCACATTTGGGAACTATTCATGAACTCGTTATATATGAGCTATTCGTGAAGAATGTGGGAGCCTCCCCGTTCGTGCCCCAAAATAGCACGACTTACCACGACAAAAAAGTTCGTGCAAGTGTCAGCCTGGCTTTATTTCTTTTCTTTAATTACATGGAAAGTGCACCATAAAAGATTCATTTATGATTTATTGTTATCATCATTATCCTTATTATTATTTATTTCTATAATTATTCTTATCATCATCAACATTATCATCATCATCATCATTTATTGTTATCATCATTATCCTTATTATTATTTATTTCTATAATTATTCTTATCATCATCAACATTATCATCATCATCATCATTATCATAATTTCAGCCGTATTCACACCATTCACGTTACTACACAATCTACACCAATATCCCCCTAACATCTTGTACACACACAGAGTGTATGTGTGTCCGTCTGTGTGTGTACAAGATGTTAGGGGGTATTGGTGTAGATTGTGTAGTAACGTAAATGGTGTGAATACGGCTGAAATGATGTACGCTTATATGTCATTTTGAATGTGTGTATGAATGTGTGTGTGCGTGCCTTTATGTTTGTGTGTATGTATCCTTTTTATCTGCGTTTTATGCTCCCATTTACCTTGTACCTCTCAACATTTTTATACTTCACATGTCATTTTATCAATGTTGTATATTATTTATGTTTTACTTTGTAAATTTAAATCACAATTCAGCTATTATTTGCAATGATTTTTATTCAATAAACCATTTATCTATATATCTATCTATCTATCTATCTATCTATCTATCTATCTATCTATCTATCTATCTATATATCTAATCATCATCATCATCATCATCATCATCATCATTATTATTATTATAATGATCATCATACCAATTGTTATCATCATTATTACCATTATCATTATCATCATCATCATTATTGACACAATTTTACAACTAAATCTATACAACTCATTTTCATTTTTTTCGGTAAATAGAAATAGTACTAAGTATTTAGTCTGAAATTCGTTGTATTTGTGATCATTCAACAAAATATTCGTCTGCCCATTCATTTTTATATATCTGTTTTATTGTGAGGCTGGTAAATGACCAAAATACAATAAACTACAGAGTTTGCACTTTTACTATTTTGTTGAAATGTTTAGATTGATGCAAATATCCAATTAAGTTGAAAAATTCGCCTCCCCCCCAAAAAAAAGATAAAGTAGGTAAATAGTTAAATAGAAAGTTTATGAATATTAAGCAATATGCCTACCTCCTGTTCCCACTCAAATTGAATATCACAGCAGTTGCAGCACCTGTTGAATCTGTGACCTCCATTAAGTGCCCTTTCCTATTAATTCTAATTTTGTTTGTAACTTTTCATGTCTACTCTCACATTAGAACTCAAATATTTTGTATATTATCCATTTGATACAATAAATAGGATTCCAATATAAAAAACAACAAATTAATTCTGAATGTTTACATTTGAAAGCGGGATTACCAAAACGCGATTTATTACTGATTTTGAACAATTACGGAACTGTAATCCAACTCCATTTGGTGGCGTCGCTACACCACGGCAACAGGTGAATTCGCTCTCGCATATTAAAAACACACCCCTCTAGAAAGAAAATAACTTATACATATTTTTTAGCATTTCACCCCATAATTTATACATTATAAGTAAAACACGAGAAAAAGATATTTTTGGTTGATTAATAGCTGAAATAGATTGTTGAAATTTACCCTTTAAGGTAAAATGTGAAACGTAAAAACTATCTTTTGAGGTTGTGATTGGTGAATGGAAGAGCCCACCGTTACACACTCANAACAAGTTAACTGCTGCACCATGCCAGTGAAGGTAAAGTCAAACCACAAAATCAAAATATTTCAAGCTCCGTTTAAAAACTGAAAAGAAGAAAAAATGAAGCCTGGCGTAAATCATCGGTGGACTGATGAAAACGCCATTATACACAAAGCATCATCATCATCATCATATACATGTAGATATTGACTCTGTACACCTCCTCTCAGCAGCGCACAGCAGCAGGATCACGACAAGGTCCGAATTTCGCAAATTCGTCGCGCCAACGCGGGAAGTGCGCAAACTATGCGAAACCTATGCACAACCTATGTGTGAACTTTATATTGCTAGTTCGTGTCAATATAGTGGACACAGATGGGCACGCATTCGTGATCTATTCGTGAACTCAACACGAACCATGCGTGAACTATTCGTGAACAGTGCGGGAAGTGTGCAAACTATGCACAAACTATGCGCAAGCTGTGCGTGAACCTTATCTTACTAGTTCGCGTCAATATGGACGCAGATGGGCACGAATTTGTGAACTATTCGTGAACTTGTTGTGAACAATTCGTGAACCGTTAGTGCGGGAAGTCCGCAAACTATGCGCAAACTGTGCGTAATCTATGCGTGAACATTATCTTGCTAGATCGTGTCAATGTGATTACAGATGGGCACGAATTCGTGAAACTTTCGTGAACTCGTTTGCTTGAACTATTTGTGAAAATTGCGGGAAGTGCGCAAACTGTGCGCAAGCTATGCGTGAACCATATCTTGCTAGTTCGTGTCAATGTGGACACAAATGGGCACCCATTCGTGAACTATTCGTGAACTCGTTGCGAATCATGCGTGAACTATTCGTGAACAGTGCGGAAGCCTCCCAGTTCGTGCTCCAAAATAGCACGTCTTGCCACGACAATAAAGTTGTGCAAGTGTCAGCCTGGCTTTATGTCTTTTCTTTACTTACATAGAAAGTGCACTAGAAAAAAATTCACGTATGATATATTGTTAACATTATCATAATCATTATTATGTTTTTTAAAATTATTCTTATGTTCATCATCATCATCATCATTATAATTATCATAACTATTACTATAATCATATTCATTATAATAAATATTATCATTATAATCATGAACGCAATTATACAAAGAATCTATACAACGCATTTTCAATATTTTTTTTGTAAATAGAAATAGTATTTGTGATCATTTAACTAAACATTCGTCTGCTCAATTCAACTTTATATCTATGTTTTATTATCAAATACAATAAACTACAGAATTTTTACTTTTAACTTATTGTGGAAATGTTTAGATTGATAGAAATATCTAATTAAGTTGAAAAATTCCCCCCCCCCCAAAAAAAATGAAAAAAAATAAAGTAAGTAAATAATTGAATATAATGTTTATGAACATTAAGCAATATGCCTACCTCCTGTTCCCACTCAAATTGAATATCACAGCAGTTTGATTTCAATTTCTTTGTTTTGTCTTTTGATCTATAGGAAATTCATGCAGCAAATAAAAAAAAATCTTCCTGCATGTGTAACCTCCAATTAAGTGCTCGTTCCTATTAATTCTAATTTTGTTTGTAACTTTTCATGTCTACTCTCACATTAGAACTCAAATATTTTGTATATTATCCATTTGATACAATAAATAGGATTCCAATATAAAAAACAACAAATTAATTCTGAATGTTTACATTTGAAAGCGGGATTACCAAAACGCGATTTATTACTGATTTTGAACAATTACGGAACTGTAATCCAACTCCATTTGGTGGCGTCGCTACACCACGGCAACAGGTGAATTCGCTCTCGCATATTAAAAACACACCCCTCTAGAAAGAAAATAACTTATACATATTTTTTAGCATTTCACCCCATAATTTATACATTATAAGTAAAACACGAGAAAAAGATATTTTTGGTTGATTAATAGCTGAAATAGATTGTTGAAATTTACCCTTTAAGGTAAAATGTGAAACGTAAAAACTATCTTTTGAGGTTGTGATTGGTGAATGGAAGAGCCCACCGTTACACACTCAAGCTTCTGGTATGCATTGAACGGCAGTACAGTGCACGCGACTCTCTGCAGCCGAAAGTTGATGAGCAAATACCGTCAAATTTGAACCAGGTACGCTATCCACAGGTAAACTGGGGCGATACTGATATTGTTTCATCTCTCAAAATTAATCATACTCATCTGAATAAAGGATTAGCGACCGGATTAATATATTTTATCGATGATAAAGGATTGCTTTTGTGAACATTGACGCTGGAAAAATGTCGTTTCTTACGAGCGGAGATGGAAGACAAATAATGGCTCTTGGTGGAGCACTCATCGTGGTGTTGATGCTTCAGCACGCCGAAGCTCTGGCGTCGGTAGGCCAGTCAGGGACCGCTGGTTCGGTAAGTGTTTCCAGTTGGTGTCGACTGTTTGAATGCAACCCGAATGAAATTTCTCATTATGAATTAATTGAATGAAGTAATTTCGAGTGTTTTAGGTTGAGGTCAATCATAATTGATAATACTTAGTGACTCATATTTTATTGGTAAGTAGAATTAAACCATTTGATAGGATCGTAATAATATTTGATGAGTCAACTAGAAACTGAAACTTAGTTTTACCATAAAATTAGGCATGATTTGTATTAATTATACAGTTTCTGTGTGGTTTTTCATGGTGCATGATGTAGTAAATTACCAGTTTGTATCTCTTCTCGGATAAACCTCATCTATGCAATCAATAAAGAGATTGGCAGCCTTCATCGTAAAACAATTGATGCTTGTTCATGAATTTTTAATATTATTTAAGATACTCCATTTTTTGTGAGAATGAAGAGTAAGATATGTTGGTGAGTCATTTTCTGTAAATGACACATAGTTTATGTCAAAGAAGTAATGACATATTGATTCGATTTGAAGGAAAATTATTTAGTGTTTTAATTATACATTTGTAAAAGACTTAACATGTATATTGGCGTCTTTGTGCATTCTAGTCCAGACAGTTTGATTTTATAATTTTTTTTAAACAAGTCCTAAAAATGTGTGACAATGTCTTTAAACAAGCAAAGGAGAGAGATTTTTTTCTGGAACATATTCATCATCTAGACAATTTACTGTATAAAGACTTCATTTAGAATAATAAGTTCTTCAAAATTAGAGTAATGCGAAGTTGAGAAATTAAATGCAAAGAAGTTTGAATCCTTGTTAATAATAATACCCTGGGATTTGCATGTGAAAGTAAAATGCTTTTAACGTTAATCCATACTTGTGAAGAATTAACCCGTTGACGACGGAATTGTTCATGGCCCAGCGGCACCCTCATACGAGATTAATTTCTGTGTATCAAGAAGCTCGGTATTCAACGTTGAGAAGGTGCGTGCGCAGTGTTCGCTTCATGAATAGTCTTGATTCGAAGCACAGTGCAGTACAGGAAGAACCAATGCGGTGAAATTAAACCTATACGT
>BQKZ01000353.1:135028-154881 GCA_036244855.1 Temnopleurus reevesii
AGTAGAACGTCTTTGATCGAAATATAAGCTTAGAATTTGAATGAAAATATACCTTACATATGGTCATATATTTCAATATCTTAAAACTGGTCTGGATTTATTTTTAAAAAGAAAGGTTTGTTCATTAGAATCGTGTTTTATTGGCATAGGCATGACGTTTTTGCGGAGTAATGACGTTTTTGCGGAGTAGAGTCCAAGTTTCCTTGTAACAAAACAATGAAAGAAAGGAATCTGTATTATCGGTTGGCTATTTAAACCATTGTATATCACTTTCTATTCAGTTATACCATCAGATGAAAACCAGAACAAAAACAAAAATCTGCGGTACAGGGTGGCCTTTTAAAGTCATGCATTCGCATCTGCGCATTTATATAGGATCTTTTGCAAAACGCTACGTTTTCACCTGTATTCAAACAACGGAATACAATACCTGTCTCTTATACACATCTAGATGTGTATAAGAGACAGATATATATGAATTTCTACAAAATCAATGAAATATGACAAATCTGATATCACCATCGTGAAGAGGGTTGTTTATTTGCCTAAACTGGAAATTTTCTTAGCAAAAGGACCAAAAACAATGAAAATATTGCCAAAAGATCAGCAGATTTGCTTGCATTTGCAGAAAAACACTGGTCTTGCGACACTGATCTGAATCCTACTGATTTTCGAACAATTATCATCAAATTTGTAAGTTAGCAGTCATTACATTCGATTCCTTGATATTTCGTGGTCAAACTACATGTAGTGTAAATTTTTCATCTTAGATGCAAGAAGTTTTACAGTAAATCTTGTGCAAAACGGGCTCGAATTAATATGACACAGTTTGTTGACAAATTTTGCAATTTTCCAGCGTGGAGCGATGCGATCGTTTCGTCAATCGAATTTTAATATTGCGATATATCTGTGATTTTTTTGTGAACTGATTTGATTTTTAGAATAGTTTGAAGCCTAAAATATGTACTTTTCATTTCCTGCCAAGATTTTAGAAAATAATTTTGTATTTTAAGAAATATATGTTGCTAAGTACCACAATCTAAATTGCTCTAGAAAAACTATACGAAGTAGTGTGACCCCATCATACAGTATTGATCGAAATAATGTGAACAGATTCCCACCATGTCCCACCAAGGCCTATGTAAAACGCATGTATTTTCGATGTATTGACATATATATGGAATATGCAGGTTTACGAATACCGATAAATATGGATTTTATGCGTTCTATTTACACAAAGTTTGCTGTTGACTTCCTGTAAGCTTGCCCAAGGCTCACTTGACATAGCAACAAGTAATGTGCACTTACAATTGTGTGTAAGCTGGATTATTCTGTATAATTGTTCCATTGTTATTAACCAGTCAAGGAATACGTTTGTTGGCAGGAAACAGGCGTAGATTTAAATCTATTAAACCAGCCTACGATGTATACATGTACTTATTCATTGCTAATAGGCGGGTTTACATATATTCAAATTTATATGCGTTTAACGTAGTTACGCGGTATTCCATAGGCCGGTTGATAACAATAAGACTACAATACTTGGAATCCAGTTTGCATACATTACTTGTTGCCATGTCGGGCAAGCCTCGGGCAAGCTTTTGGGTTGTCAACAATCTTTGCTTTAGAGGTATGCATAAAATTTGCATCTATTAGTAAACCTGCCTATTAGCCAATCAGCTAGTATGAGGA
The DNA here is from genome assembly GCA_036244855.1 of Temnopleurus reevesii. Taxonomy (NCBI): domain Eukaryota; kingdom Metazoa; phylum Echinodermata; class Echinoidea; order Temnopleuroida; family Temnopleuridae; genus Temnopleurus; species Temnopleurus reevesii. The sequence goes on from BQKZ01000353.1 coordinate 136,721, forward strand.
AAAAATGGGCTCTGTTGTTTGAAAAAGAATACCCATGCTTGATCACAAAAAGAAAGTACTGTATAATATTATTTTTGTACTTGCTAAACTGGACAAGGCATGGTTTATTTGTGTCATATCTTGATTTTGTTATCCTGGGCATACAAACAAGTGGGTTTGTCAGTCCCTGCTTTAAGCTGTTTTATTGGCTTTACATTGCTTGCCCTACTTCTGTGGATAAATTAGAGCAGCTTTGACTAGCATTCGATTAGGTAATCTTGATGTTATTCTCGCTGAGCATTTTATGATACCAAAGAGATGTTAGACTAGAGTGGTAACTCCGTGGAAATCAGCTGGTGTCATTGAAAAGATAAACAATGGAATTGATGAGTTGAGTGCATCCTTTGATGTTTGAGTATCGGTGCCGCCAGATGTCGGTGAAGCGATAGAGAGCTATTCAAACAACTTTTGAAAGTCGTGATGTGCAGTAAATTTTGTTATTTAGCCACCTACACATATGCAGTAGATGTGCAGTTGTTCTGATTGTAATGAGGAAATTTAAATCTTCCATATCATGTAAAGAAGGACTCAAAAGAAGGTAAAAATATTGTAAATACAAATTTTTTGGGCCCCTATAAATTTCCACATGTTTCCATATGCTGTACACTTCATATACTTTCTTTAGATATTATTTCATCAGTGAAAGCCTATTGCTTATCACGCTAAGTGTGCTTGAACTAGAAATGATGGTTAGATTTTTTGTTTAATATTTTTGCTTCACCTGTATCTGTGTAGATATTAATGATAAGACTGGGTTAGGAAAAAAAATTCCAATAAGCATCATAATCAAACATAGGTCATTGTTAATGTGTTAGCGTAATATACAACAGAGCTACCATATTTCAATGTTTTCTCACCCCCAAAAATGTATTGTTGAAGATGCATTTTCCTGACACAGATAAATGCTGACACTCAACCTCTAGTAAAGGGATTCATTTTCATTCTCATCTAGTATATGGCATATCCCTGATGATACCCAAACCTTGCTGATTGTTACAATTTGAAGATCCACAATCCCTGTTTACTGATCATGACATACAAATCTAGAGCAAGACATCTGGGATTAAAAGATAAATGTTGGAGTAGCCAAAGCATAGAGAAATGAATCTTAGACTTGGGCCGTGATAGTGCAATCCATATATCACGATGTTGACCCAACTATGAGATATGAATTCAAATCGAAATGGAAGGAGAGGAAACAGAAGAAAGGAAGGAAAAAAAATCCTTGAGGACTCAATAAAATTATGCCGCTGACCTTGGCCTTTCTAGTTCTGAAGAAATTGTCCATGTCACGAGTTAACGGCGGTCTTTTTTTAGGGATCGTCGCGTAAGAGGGCTGTCTGACTAATTCACGGAGCCATGTAAATAGAAGGGGAATGTGACTGGAGTATTTATTGATCCGCGAGGGAGCTACGCATCCACGTTTGAGGAGGATGTATTTCACTTCTTTTATCTCTTGTTCCTCTTCTCCCGTTTTGCCCCCTACAGTATTCCTCTTTTTTTTGGCCATTTAAATGGTCAACACGCAAAAATTTGTTGATGTGTCATAATTCTTCAAGTACATATTATTACTATAACGTTCAGAATAATGGCTATATGGCCCGGTGATCCCATTTTTCTTTACAGTGATAACCAATAAACCGGTTAACTGAAGAATACTGCCTTGCTCTGTACAGGTAGAAGAAAAAAATAAGATAACTGTATGTAATGCTAGGGAGTGATGTACTTTTACACTCAAGTTCCATTTCTTTTTGTGAAAATTAGGTAATTCAATCTTTTCAGAAGAAAAATCAGTAAAATTTTAGTCCTTTGAAAATCAGAAAGATCCAAGTACTTGTTACTATTCCAGATTAATAATTTAAGAGGCTGAGGGATTTTCTTTGTAAGCCTCGTTGTCAATTGTGAGATTGCATCAGCTGGACCCCATATTATAAAGTTTTGCGATTAATCGATAATGAAAACGACCAATAAAGATATTCGTTTCATGAGAATTTCAAAGTTCAATACATGTATACTGGCTAACCAATTTTTTCTTTCAAATTAGTGATTAATTGCAAATTTTCATGTTGCGGTACCCTGGCCAAACATTTGAGAAGTCGGTGGTACCTTTAAAGACATTGTTCAGCATTGTTTTCATTTTAAAAAAATTCTCAACTGCCTGATTCTCAATGCACAATAAATGATTGATGGTGTACATAAATTAAGCTGTAATATTAGACTTCAAAATCAACATTTAGTGGTTGAAAATAGCAAAATTAAAGATATTACCTAGTAACATTGTACATACATGTAGGCAAACTGTGCAATAATAAAGCGATGATGCACACTTTATTTAATTTTCATAGATATTTCTTGACAGTGCCTGTATAATTTCCTTCTCTTTTGTATTCTTTGTTTTTTTATCATTCTGAATATAACAACATACATGTACAGTAGGTCACACATTTTAATTGGATAATTTTTAGATCCCAAAATCTTAATGTTTGACAATGTCTTTAAACAAAATTATTCATAAAAGTTGAATCTACAGTGTACACGTACGTGAACAGTAAGTTCTGTACATATGCAAGTTATTGCATTTCATTCATTGTAATTGATTCCATGCACCATGTTCCCGATTCTGATCTTCATCCTTTACAAGCATGATATTTCCCACTGTATAATTTGTTATCATCCTCGAGGCAGTGGCATTTGATTCTGTTTAGGTTGTCCATCCATATCCATAAACATTCACTCTTACTGATGGATGGATAGATAGATGAGACTTGTTGCGAGCTGAAAGAAATGGATACATTAAAAAAACAGAATGTTTGTGAGAATTTAACTTTCCATAAATCTTCATCTAGGAAAGGGGTTAACATTAAGAGAATGTGTTTAATGGAGTGTTCAAGTGCTGTTCTGGGCTCTGATTATCACCATTATATGTAATACCAATATAATAATAATACTAACAATAATATATAATTAATATGACGCCAAATCCACTTGTAATGTATAAAGTGATCCATGGTTAGCAATCCACGAAAGTTTCATGTTTGAAATATTTAATGTATGTTTTACAGCTTTCTTCGTAGTAAATTCAAGCCTTACAGGAGGGACAGAGCTATTGAGAAATGAAATGTAAATATCTAAATGTATAGCTTCTCATCATGCTTTCATAGCTACATTGTGCATGTATCACAGCCAATTTCCAAGCTTGCAGGACGGTACTAAGCATTTATTCCGGGTGAATAAAGTTCATAAAAGAAAGAGGTGCTCAAATGTTTGTGAAGATTTCAAATTACATCATTAGCTGTGATTTTTTTTGTGTGCAAAAGAAATTAATGATAATTGAAAATTGAAAAAGAAAACCCTGATAATTGATAATTGAAAAAAATACACTGATTACTCATCTATTGATGAATGTTTTTTTTCAAAACTTGATATTGTTTTTTTTTCTTTGTCTTTTCAGGGTGACTGTACTCATTCTCTGGACTCTGGAGATATTCTTTGGCAGGATAATATCACAGACTCGGTCGTTGACGTCGTTTGGGGCTATGATCCAGAGGTAAGTTAGAACATGGGGCATTTAGGTCGATCCTAGAGGTTTTAGGTTCCGGGACAACATGACCAGAATAATAGAACAGGGTGTATAATGCCCCAACCCCTCCAAAAAAAAATGTTTGGATTCCCAAGAATGACTTTTTTGAAAAGTTGCATAGGTTGTTCAGGAAAAAAGTTATTTAAAAAAGAAATTTTGATGGATTTCATGAAGAATATAAGATTTAGAATGGATTAAAAAGCCCTAAAATGTCGTAAAATTACATTGCAGGTTATTTCTCATGTTTTCCTGTAAATTTTACTGTGATTTTGTTTTTTAATATCAAAGTGAAAGCAAAAAAAAAATCAGGTTTGACCATTTTCATAGGATCAGTTGGTTGAGGGCATCCAAACATTTTTTTTGCCTACCATGCATTTCCCATAAATGTGTGATCTCTTAGAGGTAGGGAAATGTTTGGCCTGGTGGGGGGAGGGGTGAGAAAAGGCCACTGCCCCTCAATTTCGAGTTTCCCCCTATGATGAGGCATCAACCAATGTGAAGATACTTTCCCCTGCTTGTCTGGTAATCAGAATTGTTATTAAACAAAGCAATAATAACTTCTTTGAAAAAAAAAGACTAAATGTGTTGGGCTTGTAAAAGCGGGATTTACAGTGAGTTTTACAAGAAAAATTTATGAGCTTTGGCCATCGATAGAAATTGCAGACAGAAAATTTTCTCTGAAGACCATAGACCACAGTTCGTAAAACCTATAGTCCCAATTGTTGTTGTCAAACAAAACTTTTGGCTGCAAGCAATTGTTTAAGGACAATGTTTACTGAAGATTTCTGTACCAAGATTATTCCCTACATGTATGTACTGCATAAAAATGCATCACAGTCATACAGTAAATGAAATCCATAATCTTACTTTTGAAATACCTCAAACATAAGTTCTTACCAAAATTCTTTGGGCCTGAAAGAGTGAATATGAGATGAAATTTGCATATTTTATCCCATCTTGTTTTTGTATCCATTGCTGCACTACTGTTTAGAGTCTGTTACTTGTACAAGATCAATAAGATATCGCTCCTTATCTTGTTTAATTGACCTTAGTTGTTTTATGACTGGTACTAATACCAGCTTGATTGATAAGACAAGTTTACAAGTTTACCCTTGGAATGGGCATCCAATAGTTTGCTCAGTAAACCCGGGCCCACTCATTAACGTCAAAAGATTACGGATGAGCCGCAGACTGCAGAATAATTGAGAAAATGTACCCGTTTTTAGCTTGGTTTCCTGATTTCCTGATTTAGACGTAACCAAGTGAGTGTTTGCAGAAGACTGGGACATCAATTTGTGTCAGGTAATCGAAGAAAATAAAAGAAAAGGAAGAAGGGGGGGGGTGGGCGAGTAGATTTGTTCCTGATTAAATTGTGCTGCTCCTGTGGTGACGTAAATCCCAAATCTGTTTCACTGTGTTCACACTTGGAGAAAACTTTCTACTTCCGCACAGAGGCATTAAGGGGGTGTTGCTACAATTGCAACTTGTGATCAATTTAAACTGTTTAGCAACACCGGGGAATGATGTTGGTTATTTAGCCCTCATGAACACATTCTATCAAAATTTTGTTCAAATTGTGAAATATTGTTATGGAATGCTACTGCAGCTCCTACATGTATTACCGGAAGAGGGTGAATAAAAGTGCAGGACAAAATGGACAACTTTCATTCATACACAATCAGTCAACTCCAGTATACAAGAATATCACCCTGAAGATGTTATCTGCGAAAGGGTTGAGGTCCATTTTCGGGAATTCCGAGAAAAGCATGTTTCTTTTTCCAAGTTTGTACATACATCAATGAGAGGCTCAATATTGAATTCACAATATTTGTACTGGTTTACAGTGGACTCAGAAATGCATTCTAAATGTACATGTGTACGAGCTATATGAATAACTAAAATTTGATTGAATATGGATCTTCAGGCGGTTTTGCAAATGAGTTCTTTGTATGTTGCTTTTCTACATGTATGTTTTATCAAAGCCTTTGTGAAAGGATGAATGGGACTTTATGAATTTTTAAAAAAAATTTTGCTAATTTTTCCTTGTCTATCATATGCACAGTACGTGTACATGTTTGTCACTGCAGGTAGGCTTTACAAGGTGTGAACACGCTGTCGTCAGCGGGGTGCAAGTTCTTAGGTTTCTGTTCTAGATCGTGGCAAATTTAGTTTGGCATGGAGAACCTGTGCACCCAGAAACTTAATCATTGCCTCGTGGAAAGGGAGATTGTGTTAGCACTAGTCCCAGAAGATAATTTGAAGAGATCTAGAGAAAAAGAAAACTAGAAAAAGAGGCTTAATTTCTCTTTCTACATGACCACATAATGAAAACCCAGAGGACAGCTGTTTAATGAAAAAGGGGATTCAGACAAATCGTGTTCACAAGTTATTGGGGTCTTAAAGGTAGAGTATACTGTTTTCAAAGTCACCTCTATTTGGACTGTACACAAATGTTTCAAAGCAAGAGAAACACATCTTACTAATTCGTAAATGTGTCAAGTAATCTACCATTTCAAGGTTTGTAAGAAAGGAAAGAGATTGTGTTTAGCTTTTAGGTTTGAGAAAGCTTCCCATTAATGAATCTATTTTGGAAAATGATAGAAAATGCTTGAGATTAAGCAAAAAGGACAGTATTATCATAGTAGTGATATTTTGAATGTTCAATTTTGCTGGAAATATTTCAAAACAAACAAAAAATATATGGCATTGTTACCAGATATTTATACAATTTGAAGATATGAACCCCAAATGACAATCTCATTCATTTTTTCAATTAGAATTTCTATTATAAGTTGGGTTTTACATTCACTATTTCATTATTTCTGAGCAATTTCATTTTAATTGATTTTAAAAAGTTTGAATAATGATTCATCATTCGTAGTACTATACTACTTTGAAGAGAAGATCAGCAATTTTGAGGAAAAAAAAGCCTTTGCCATGTATGATTGTGATTGGATTGCAATTTTGTGTAGATCTTTATGAGACCCAAATAATGCACTTCAATATTCTAGATAAACATGATTAACTTTCTGTTTCCATAGCATTATGCGGTGAAATGGGGCAAATGTCTTCTAGTCTAACATACCTTAAAACATTTATGTATTTTGGATTATGGCACCTTATCTGATCAAACCCTGAATTTCTCCATGGAGATGGAATACATTTATTTTATCTGATAAGAGTTTGAAAAAAAAATATCTCGTGAGATCAACAGTATATGGCATGAACTAGAGGAAATTTGTTCAAAATTGGAGATCTTCTGTATGTAAGTTTAATCCTCCATAAGAATAAAAATATTGTAATCAGAGAGTAAAGGCACATTATCAATGATAGAGGCATTAAATCGCATACACTGTACATGTACATTATGTTTACAATCAACTTCTAACCAGACAAAAGTAGACAAAACCAGACATTTTGCAAAACGAACTAAAAAATGATATTCTTATCGTATACCATTATAATTTTTTTGTGGTATCTTGTGTAATAATACTACAAATTAAAGATCATTTATTCTGTCGACAATTTGCTCACTAATATTTGACTAAAAAAGCTAATTATAACTCATTTTCCAAAATAAGTAATTCTTCCTGAGAAATGTCAGGTTTTGTTTGAAGTGTATACACTGTACACTGTAGAAATGAGATGTGGATACATGTATTCTCCCAAAATCATCTTTGTTTATTAAAGTTTGCAATGGATTTAAAGCCATTTTGACATTGTCGTCGGAAAGGTAACATTACACAATGCTTTTTGGTCATAAGTTATCCTGTGAGAATAATAGCTAAGCTCACCATCCCAAATCATTGTGTGAAAAAAAAACCATCCTAGAATCACCTCATTCAGATACAAAACTCATATTCTGTTATTTTGAATTCAGCACGAATTGAAAATTTAGGAGTCCTTGCACAATGGTTTAGGGTGGTAAGTTATTGTGTGAGACCAATAGCTAAGCTCACTACCCCAAATCATTGTGAAAAAATCACCTGATTCAGATATAAAACTCATATTCTGTTATTTTGAATTAAGCACGAATTGAAAATTGTGGAGTCCTTGATGCACCCAAGCAATGTTACATGTAGGTACATGTTGCTCAACCCATATGAGTGGACATTACCATTTAGAGGTAACATGGGGATGGGTTATAGGTGTTGCTAGATGCAGGAGTGAGATGGGTTTGCTGAGGCGTACTAGAGATGTATAAATAATGTAATGACTTGCTTGTTTGACAGTTCTGACAGTTCAAATAAGACCTCTCATATCCACAAGTATGACAGAATTGCTGACGTTTTTGCAATTTTGACACGGTTGCTGGATTTAGGAGTCCTTGACGCACAGAGTTAAGGTTGGGTATCCTTTTGGCTGGCCATTGATTTGACCTGGATATGTCTAAGGCTACATTGATCCCACCTGTGAGGACACTGTTACAACTTATGGAGGGTCATAGTATCATAGGGTGCAGGAGAAAGATGTTTTTGTCATGGCAATTATGGCGATTCGTTCTCTGATTTTTTATATGGCAGTTAGCAACTATTTTCACCGCATCTAATTAGCTGCTAATCTGAATTTGGCAGAATTGAAGATTTACTTGTAAGAGTCCTTGGCGAAACTTCGCAATGAGGATAGTCCTTTTGGCTAGCATTGATTTGACCTGGATATGTCCGAGGCAATGAGGTGTATTGATCCCACCTGTGTGGACACTGTTACCATTTAGAGGTAACATGGAGGGATCATAGTATTGCAGGATACAGGAGAGAGCTGGATTTGTCATGGCAATTATTCATCACCTATTTTCACAACATCTAATTACAATGTATAGATCTGTTAACCCGAATTTGGCATTATTGAAAATTTAGGAGTCCTTGATGCACCTGGGCAATGTGAGGAAATGTAGCTGCTAGGCCAGCATAGATTTGACCTGGATATGTCCGAGGCCATGAGGTCTATTGATCCAGCCTGTTTTGGACAGTGTTACCATTTAGATGTAGCAGGATACAGGAGAGAGCTAGGTTTGCTGAGGTACTTGAGACATTCGATATGTGATGACTGGCAAGTTCTGCCATTTCAAGGAATGTTGGAAGTGTGACAGCTTATATGTTGACATAGGTGCCATTTACATGTAATAATAATAATAATAGATGCAATTTATATAACGCACGTATCCACTCTGCTGAGTGCTCAAGGCGCTTTACATTATTATTACCCTGGCTTTAGCCCAGCAGCCATCCGGGGCGCACTTGGCATTTCAAGGAATTAATATTCCTGCCAGGTACCCATTCACCTCACCTGGGTTGAGTGCAGCACAATGTGGATGAATTTCTTGCTGAAGGAAATTGACGCCATGGGTAGGATTCGAACCTACGACACTCTGGTTGAAAGGCGAGAGTCACGACCACTACACCACGGCACCTCCAATGAGACACAGGTGCTGGAATGATAATATTGCATACGTGGATGGCAACTTATATTGTGAAAATAATAGCTTTTCATCTCAAAACATTGTATAAGGAGAAGGTTCCGGTACTACTGCATATGTATATATGAAACCGTCAAGATTATTCCTGTGCCTGTTAATCTGAATTTGGCGTAAATTAAAAGTTAAGAGTCCTTGACGAAACTTTGCAATGGGGGTATCCTTTTGGCCAGAATTGATTCGACCTGGATGAGTACGAGGCTATGAAGTCTATCGATCCAACCTGTGTGAACACCAGTGTTACCATTTAGAGGAAACATGAAGGGTTAAAGTATTGCAAGGATACAGGAGAGAGATCATTTTGTCATAGCAGTAGTCAGAAACTGTTTCCACCATATCTAATTAGCTGTTGTCTTTATTTTTTGTCATAATTGAAAATCTAAGAACTCGTCGTTGACGCACCTGCGCAAAGGTTTGTGGCGTCTTGGATTTGACCTGGATATGTTCGAGGCCATGAGGTGTATTGATCCAATCTGTGTGGACACTGTTACCATTGTATTAGAGGTAACATGGAGGAGTCTTACTATTGTAGGATACAGGAGAGATCTGGGTTTGTCATTGCAGTTAATCTATCTAAACTATTTTCATCACAGCTAATTATTATCTGTTAAGGCCAGGGCACACCAAACACGGCACAGCATCACGGCACGGTTTTTACGCGATGTCTTCCCTATGATTGGCCAATTGTTGAACATCCTCGGCGCGGAGGAGCGCGCTGGCCAATGACAACCAAGATACTGCGTATAAACCGTGCCGTTATGCTGCGACGTGTTTGGTGTGCCCAGGCCTTTAGTCTGAAATTGGCATAATTGAAGATTTTTGGAGTCTTTGACTAACCTGTGCAATGAAGGTAGGCAATTTGATGACCACTGATTCGACCTAGATATGTTCGCGGCTATGAGGTCTATCGATCCATCCTGTGTGTGTACTGTTAACGTTTATAGGTAACATGGAGGGTCATAGGTTTGCTTAGTTACTTGAGATTTCTATTTTCATGGCCGGATATTTTGGCGTGTGCAAGGAATATTGAAAGTGTGATAGGTGTGCTGACATTGCCATTTTAGTTAATAGAGGCATTGGAACATTACTGTCATACAAACCTTTCGTTTCTAGGTGTTTGTGTGAGGAAAATATCTTTGAACCCTAAAATGTTATGTAAGGAGAAAATTCTGGCACCACTGCTCTAAAAACTATAGGTCCACTTCTTCCTTCATTTTTGTAATGGAAGCTACATGTAACAGGTTGCAATTATTTTCATTATAATAATCTATATCTATTAGTCTGAATTGGCATAATTGAAGATTTAAGAGACCATAATGAAACTTTGCAATGAGGGTAGTCCTTTTGGCCAGCATTGATTTGACCAGGATATGTCCGAGGCCATGAGGTGTATTGATCCAACCTGTGTGTGGAGACTGTTACCAATTAGAGGTAACATGGTGTTACAGGATATATGAAAGAGCTAGGTTTACAGAGGTACATTAGACATCTAATGTGATCATTGACTTGTCCTGCTGACACTTTAATAAATTGTAACGCAGGATATAGGCCACTCTAATCTTGATCTCACTAACATCTTTTTTTTTCAGAAACACCAACATAATAAGAAAACAAAATGACCAACCCCCCCCCCCTGCATCAACAACAAAAATACAGGAGAGTGCTAGGCTTGCAGAGATACTTGAGACCTTGGAGGAAGAAAATAGATCAATGCTACAGTAGTTCAAGGGATGTTGAAAATGTGATAGCTTTGCGAATGTAATTGTCATTTTTCCCTCTTTCAGTGTATAAAATTGATTGTGTTCTTCAAACAGTAATCAATGCCTCAGATGAAATGTATGTTATATAAAATCAATCTGTGCACAGATAATTGGAGTGCAAAATTGCAGAATGGTACCATGCCCAGTTCTCAAACTGAATCCACAGCCATGTAATGATTCCTGTTGTATTCCATTTGAATTCTCATTAGTAACTTCTCTTTTTTGTAAAGCTTTATACTACAAAGAACTGACTTACAATTATTTGTATTTTAGTAATAGTAGATTTGGAAACAGGCTGGGACCAGTCTCACTACCCAATAAAAGCAGTAAATATTTCTACTAAAAAGCACACACATTCGCCATGCCCCCTTACGCGTATAGAGTAGTTCGCCATCTATGTATAGATTCAAGTAGGAATCCACACATACAAAAAGCTCTGCCGGTGAACGCAATAAGGAAAACACTTAACCAGGCATTGACTGATTGGGACTTGGTGAAGTACCAATTGATGTCCACCAAAATATCAGTCAATGGAAATCCCTAGAGTTTGTGAGTGGTTTCGACTGGTCGACATTGGGCATACATGTAGGAATAGAGGAAGGTATGATACAAGGTAGGAGACACGTGTGTTGGGACAAAGAAAGAGAAAGAGTTGCAGAGAGAGATAGAGAGAGGGGAAAGAGGGAGAGAAGGATGGAGGGGAAGAGAGTCATGGGATGGATAAAGTTCCGGCTCTAAGAGGTGTAATGGTACATTACGTTTAGAAGAATTGATGAAAATCAGTATGAATAAATCGTATATGCATATTTATCTCCTTTAGGACAGTTGAAATTTTCAATATAGCACTTCCTATGAACGCAATAAGGAAGACACTTAACCAGGCGTGACTGATTGGGACTTAGTGAAGTACCAATTGATGTCCACCAAAATGTCAGTCAGTCGAAATCCCTAGAGTTTGTCAGTGGTTTCGACTGGTCGACTTTGGGCATAGGAATTGAGGAGGGGAGGATGTAATGCTAGATACATGGTGTGTTGGGACAAAGAAAGAAAAAGACAGAGAGAGAGAGGGAGAGAGAGAGAGAAAGATGTAGGGGACCGAGATAGAAGGAAAGGAAGAAAAATAGTTAGGACTCTAATGGGGTGTTGTTCAAAATCAACTGCAAATCAACCGCAACGTTACACATTGTAACGCGCATTTTTATTCACGCACAGTATGCGCATTTAACAAGACGCGCATGAAGCAATGATTTTGATTGGCACGTTCCAATCAACTGCAACTTGGGATCAATTGCAACTTTTGAGCAATACCCCCTAAGAGGTGTAATGGTACAATAATGTATGTTGAGAAGAATTAGTGAAATTCAATATAACTAAATTTTGAAAATATGTCTCCTTTAGGGGGTGTTGTTAAAAAGTTGCAATTTATCGCAATTTGCCGTTGATCAGAACACGCCAATCAAAATCATTGTTTCATATGCGTCTCGTTAAATGCGCATACCATGCGCGAATGAAAATGCGCGTTGAAATTTGCAAAGTTGCAGTTGATTTGCAGTTGATTTTGAACAACACCCCCTAAGAGGTGTAATGGCACCAAAGAATTAATACAAATCATTTTGAATAAATTGTGAACATTCATATTTATTTCTTGTATGACAGTTGAAATTTTCACTCTAGCTCTGCCTATGAATGCAATTTAGGAAAACACTTAACCAGGCGTTAACTGATTGGTGCTTAGTCAAGTACCAATTGATGTCCACCAAAATATCAGTCAGTCGAAATCCCTAGAGTTTGCTAGTAATTTTGACTGGTCGACTTTGGGCATGGGAATAGGATGGGATGATAGAAGGCAGGTGTTTTAGGGACACAGAGAGAGAAAGAGAAGGAGACCGAGGAGAGAGAGAGAGAATAAGAGGTAGAGAGTCATGGTATCTGGATAGTTTGGGCTCTAAAGAAGTACCCCCCACTGTATTATGGTTCCTTTTAAGAATACGTTCATATCTCCTTTAGACAGTGGCAATTGCAGATCGTAGAAATTGTCAATGTACATCAATTTATGAACACTTACACCCAATGGCCCGTATTCTGATATCAGGTTTAACTTAAGCTAGAGTTTAAAAATGTGGTTTAAGTATGGAAAGCCAAAAGAGGCTTGAATCTATAACAGTTGGTGTTTAATTTACCAGCACATTTGGCACTCATAGTGTGGCTCAGTGGTAGAGCGTCTGCCCCATGAACGGAAGGTCATGGGTTCGTTCCCCGGCCGGGTCATACCAAAGACCTATAAAAATGGGTCCATCTGCCTTCTTGCCAGGCGCTCGGCATTTAAGAAAGGAGAAGGGTAATAATAACTTTATGTTATGCAGGGCCCGCTGGAAGACCAGCAAACTTACAGCTGAATGTGGCTACCCTGGGTAAATAAAACATTATTATTATTATTATTATTATTAAAACTGTCTTGGAATAAAAACTGAAATGGTTTTCTACATTATTAGAGCATGGGAAAAGAGAGCAGTTAACATAAGAAGTATATGGTGGAACATTGGGTTACCCATACTTAAACCACAGATTTAGACTCGAGTTTAAGTTAAACCTGATATCAGAATACGGGCCTATGGTTTTGACCAAGGAATTGACCTCAATTACGCCAGTCAGAGGGAATCCCTAGCTTCTTTATCCTCTAATTTGAAAATAGCTTCCAACCATCTTTCTAACTTGAATGAAATCATGTTTTTATCCTCTAATTCTTATTATCCAGACACGCTGAGTGGATGGTTTGGAATTAATGACACAGAAGAACAAATGATGACTATACTGCTAAAATCATTTTAGAAAAATTGTTATAAACCTGATTTCTTAGTCAGAATTTTTTCTTAGTTATATTCCATTCATATTTATTCTTTATAATTCTTTAATCCTCATTTTTTAGGATACATGTCACACACTGAGTGGATGTTTTGGAATTAATGACACAGAAGAACAAATGATGGATAAAACCATTTAAGAAAATTTTTTCTTAACCTGATTTCTTGACCAGAATTCGTTCTCACTGTATGTATTCCGTTTATATTTATTCTTTATAATTCTTTCATCCTCATTTTTTAGGATACATGTCACACACTGAGTGGATGTTTTGGAATTAATGACACAGAAGAGCAAATGTTGGATATACAGCTAAAACCGATCCAGATTCAACAGGGAGTCACAGTCAGGTATGTGAAAAAAATATAGTGAAATGATGTTGAATTTTATGAATTTTATGATTTTTCTGTCAAGGATGCAGCATTATGAAAAAAGAATACTCACAAAATGCATCGCACCCCCATATTTACACAGCAGATCAAATGACAGATATACATGTACAATGCTGAGGCCGTTCTAGGGCAGTGTTTCACAAATTCTTGAAGTTACACACAACTTTAAAAAAGACTGGAGTAAGTGTAATACGCGTAAGATTCTCGATCATTCAAGAACTGCTGTCAGTCTTGCGTAAAGTCGTTCAGAAAGTCTTTCCTAACTTGGTGAAACATCGCTCAGATCCAACTAGTAGGGTGTTGCTCAAAAGTTGCAATTGATCACAAGTTGCAGTTGATCGGAATGCGCCAATCAAAGTCATTGTTTCATGCGTGTCTTGTCAAGAGCGCATAATTACAATTTGCAAAGTTGCAGTTGATTTGCAGTTGATTTTGAACAACAGCTCCTAGGAGTCACAATCAGGTTTGTTAATAAACCAAAATTAGTATGTATTCTAATTCTTTCATTATTGTACTTGCAGCCAAAGAAGCAGCATTACAAAAATGAATTAAGTTACGATATGAATTTACAACCCCTCTCAAGAGAAAAGAGCAACAGCAACAACAGTATAGATATATACAGTCTTCAAGACATCTTATTGCTAATGAGAGATGCAGATTATCAATGAGATTCATAATTCTACAATTTCTAACTTTTGCTACTGCGAGCAGAGAGATGGAATGTTTTTGTTGTGACTCATCTATGACTCACAGTCTTTTTTTGTTGAAGCACCCCTGCTTATTTTTTTTTCGGGGGGGGGGGGGAGATCACATAGAATTAGATGTAGGATTTTCCTCCAAAAGATTCTTCTAAGTTTCAAAGATGTTTGAGTGGATTGCAAATGATGAATATGTCCATATTGATGATGAAAAGATTTATTCTCCAGGGTATACAGTACATTTTCTGCTCTTTGTAATGATTATAACTACTGTACAAGCCTTTATTTCATGCACAACATCATGCTCAGTCCCTTGTGAAAGGAGTAACTGCCTGATATTCTAATAATAGAAAGAAAATCAAGAGATCATTTGAGAATGTTCCTAAAGTGCCCTCAGCCAGTGTCATTATTGTTATCATATTATAGAGCAAATTGCTTTCAAGTAGACTAGATTATCTCTGCAGTATGCGTGGGGGGCCCTAGGCAGCTCGTTTGATGTACGAGGAGGGTATATTGGAAGCCTTAAAGTTTAAGGTCAATTAGATATTTTGTAATATGGATTTCAGCCCAGACAAGTGATTAGCATTTTAAATGAGCTTTTAGTTCTATCCCTAATTTTCTTATAAAATGAAGATAGTGAAAAATAATAAGCTCCTGCAGAATTTACATTGTAGGTCATTTTGAAATATTCTGAGATAATGGAACTGCTTTATTATCATTACAACGTCCCATCTTTTCAAAAGATGATGATATCTATTAAAATGCTACTGCTGCATAAAAGTATCACGATGGCTTCACATTCATTGAAACATGTTTTTTCACAACCTTACAGCACAGAAGAAACTGTATCATATAATCCAACGTGATATATATCTCACAATCGCAAACTTAATTCTAGATGAAATCAATTCTGGAAGAAAAATAGTTTCGCTTAGCTGCATATCATGTGTTTATTTTAGTTTCTGATTTCTTGCAACAGAAGACAAGTAGATAAGGATGAATCAGGATTTGGAACCCTGGGTAGATTAGCCGCGGGCCAAAAATTGACATTTTTCCCCCAACGGTAATCAATAAGAGATGAATATTAGATCAAGGGTTGATTGCAATCATATTCTGTGATATCTCCTCTTTGGCACAGTTATCGTAGATCTTGTGATAGGATTATGCACAGGTTCTGATCAGAGAGAGGAGCTTATATTGTAAACATGTGGGATATTTTCTTTGCTTTTCAGGGCGCTACAAACCCACTTGCCCANAATGCTACTGCTGCATAAAAGTATCACGATGGCTTCACATTCATTGAAACATGTTTTTTCACAACCTTACAGCACAGAAGAAACTGTATCATATAATCCAACGTGATATATATCTCACAATCGCAAACTTAATTCTAGATGAAATCAATTCTGGAAGAAAAATAGTTTCGCTTAGCTGCATATCATGTGTTTATTTTAGTTTCTGATTTCTTGCAACAGAAGACAAGTAGATAAGGATGAATCAGGATTTGGAACCCTGGGTAGATTAGCCGCGGGCCAAAAATTGACATTTTTCCCCCAACGGTAATCAATAAGAGATGAATATTAGATCAAGGGTTGATTGCAATCATATTCTGTGATATCTCCTCTTTGGCACAGTTATCGTAGATCTTGTGATAGGATTATGCACAGGTTCTGATCAGAGAGAGGAGCTTATATTGTAAACATGTGGGATATTTTCTTTGCTTTTCAGGGCGCTACAAACCCACTTGCCCACATGCCCGGGGCAACAAAATTAAGCTGTCGGGCAAGTAAATGAAATCGTCACCTGCCCAAAAGGGCAAGTAGCAGTTTTATCCTAGTTTTCCTCTCCATGTGCACATTGGCATTGACCATCAATTTTGGGCAAGACAGAATTTTGTTTGGGCAAGTGATTTGAAAACTTGGTTGCCCAACGGGGCAAGTGGTGAAAAAAAATTCTTGTAGCACCCTGCTTTTTCTTTTCAATCTGAATATCCATTTTATTTCTAGGTCACAATTTTTAGCTTTTAATTTTAATTATGTGCATAATTGTTCTGATTATGTCAATTGATATAGTGTATTGAAAAAAAATCCTGTAATTTAGAAAATGCATTAAATTTGAATTGGTGATGTATAGCTTAATAAATGATTCCTTCATCAAATCGAGTATTATACAACTTTTTATGGATCATACATGTAGTAGTACAGCAAAATACTTTCTTGTTATTTGGAAAATGCATTCAAGGTTGCGTTTTGAATTTAAACTTTTGATGCTTAGCTGATTTTTACCAAACAAGTGATCCTTTGCTAAGAGATACAGACATCATCCCAATTAAGTAATTATGCAGCTTTTTGGTATAAGTCATAATGGTACAGACAATACCTATGTAATAATAAAAAAAATGTAATTCTAATTAGAAATAAAAATTATATATTTGGGGAAAAAATGAGCTATACAAAAAAGTAGTAATTTCACCAGCTTGCAGTGAAAACCTGCGCCTTGTTTTATTTTCAATTTTTCAATTTCATTTATTACACAATTTGCATTAAAAACAATAACAACATACAAAAGGCTAATGGGCCTGATCCAAAAGTCCTCAAAAGGTGACGGGACGGAAATTTTTATCTATTTTCTTCTTTACTGACAGCAGTTGGTAGATCTAACTTAAATTTTAGTCTTAATTTATAGAGTTAAGTCCAAGGAACAATTACAGACAAAAAATTAGGATTATGAAAAGATGGTTGCTACGGTAACGCAGTTTTAATAACGGTGACGGGACGGAATGATAAAATGCCAAAATTCTGTACATCAAATTCAAAGTGATATTCTATCAAAGTTAAAAGAAATGATTTATCAAGACATTATATATATCAAAGCTATATCCCTTGAGATCACAATCCACTTTTGACCTAAACTTTTAGCCAAATGGTTACAGAAATAATTGAGATATACGAAACGCATATCTGGTGACGGGACGGAAAGTGACGGGACGGAAATTTTTAACCATGTACAGAACGAATGGGGATTTCTCAAAATTTCATTTTTTAAGGTTTTTTTGCTATAATAGGAGAATTAAAGCTGTTTAAATGTCAGTAACAACTAAAATTTAGTTATAGAGTGTTCTCATACCTAATTTTATCTTAAAATATTTTATCTGCCGATATATTGCGTATTTCAGATATTCTAGCATCAAAACCTACATATTTGAGGTCTCATGACACATACACATCCGCCCACGGGAAACTTGACACCTGCGTTTTCCCTCGGGTGCGCGCGGGTGAGCTCCCGCGAGCAAAGAGCATTCGGGCGGATGAATTGTGTTTCAAGTATAGCGCCAGCTACGTTCTGATTGTGCTATAAACA
>BQKZ01000354.1:22531-34001 GCA_036244855.1 Temnopleurus reevesii
AAAAAAAAAATATTATAAAATATATGAAACACATTTGGGCCATCTTTCACTGAAAAGGGTATTGATAATGGTATAAGACATCAATACTGATCAACTTGTATTTTCATAATAGTAACCCTTTAAGATTAAAGATCAGCA
This sequence comes from Temnopleurus reevesii, assembly GCA_036244855.1. Taxonomy (NCBI): domain Eukaryota; kingdom Metazoa; phylum Echinodermata; class Echinoidea; order Temnopleuroida; family Temnopleuridae; genus Temnopleurus; species Temnopleurus reevesii. The sequence continues at coordinate 22,670 of BQKZ01000354.1, forward strand.
TTTTAAAGATTATTGTTTTTTTTTTGCAAACAATTACATAAAACTCCGATTCCAATTGCCATTTTAAAGCATCATGTTTATCACAAATATAGCAGAAATACGGAGTTTCATTTTAGTTTATCTATTTTCAAAAGTGCTTAGATACTATTTCTTAATAGCGCTTTAATTTTGTTCGTTCTTACAATGTCTGGCCTAGTTCCTAATAAATATCTTTTATCGGTCTGAAAAGTTTCCTCTTCATATTTGAAAAGATGCCTATAATAAAGATACTTGATTGAAATTACAGGTCATCATTTGATCACCTTTTTGTCATTTTAAGAATTTCAAAAGACGGAGGACTTCTACTTGAAAGCATATTTTCAATTTCTTTGACAACTGGTATTGATTTCACGTAAGCATGTTGTGGAAACGGTGAATTGATATCAAGGGACTTCGTTTTATGTGCATAGTCCTATCAAATAACTGCTCAGGAAAATTGCGATTACCGTTGAATAAAAATAAAGCGGGACAAATCAATACATTCTTTTGTGATCGTTCTAATTTATAGGAGATGTAAATAGAGAACGATATATTTCAACTTTTGTTCTTCTCATTACATTAGTTTTTATTCAATCAGCGAAATATCATGTTTAACATGTCATTAAAAAATTGTGAATTTCAAAGTCAAACTGCAGCCGGCATTGTTGGTTATTATTTTTGTTTATATATATATATATATATTTTTAATGCATCTTGCAATGTACTGTACACACTAAGAAATTAGGGTACAACTTTGCACCCCTAGGGGTATAATCCCATGTAACACCGGGTGAACCCTATGGGGTACAAGTTTGAACCCTAAATGTGAGGTGCAATATTGTACCCCAACCAAGGGTACAAGTTTGTACCCTATTGGAACACATTTGTACCCCAGGGATGCAAAATTGTACCATTAGGGTACAAAATGAGATCTTTGGCGTTTGGCAAAAAAGGAAAGTATAGTTTAGAGGCGTGTATCATTCAATTCTGAATATTTACGCCAGAAGAAGAAGAGAGAAAGAGGGTCGCCATCTTAACGTCTCCACCCGAAAGACGGTATGCGACCTGGTTTCGAACCCACAGGCAGGAACGAACTCAAGTCTATATGACTGTCCCGAACAGATGGGTTTCAGGCGCACGCCAGGGCGCCTCAGTCAATATCGACCCTCGATACCGACCCTCTTTGTTCGTGAAATAGTGCCACCTGATTGGTCAGCCACTGTCGCCTCGCTCGCTCGCCATTGGTTAAGACGTGTTCCTTTACTAGTCTGCTATTTATAAACTTTATTCAAAACATCGACGTATTAATGTTTTTTTTTCTTCCGAATCTTGTAAGGATCAACGGAATAAAAAACACAGTAATAAATTAAATATATTACGTATGAAATAGAGTTCCTAAAGGTAAAATAAGAACAAAATTAGTATTCATTTCCGATCAGGTATAGAGAGTGGGGTCTGAATTCTGGACTAGTTTCAAATCGGGAGGGTACAACGTTGTACCCTTCGTACCAGCTTTCATTACATGGGATTAATTTTGAACCTCATAGGGTATAATGAGGATGCCGGCGGGAGCGCCGGGGTTCAAATTAGTGACTTTGCGTGATTTTGGACCCTAACTGTACCCTAATTTCTTAGTGTGTATAGGCTGATATGTTATCGACCTGCACACTCAAAATTAAAAAAACAAAATAATAATAAATCTAACTCGAATCGATTTTTATTGGTCCATACCCAAAAGATTTTAAAGCATCACTTAAACTAAATAGACTTTCACAAGAATAATGATTTCTTAACTTTTTAACGAAATACCGTATGGAAAAATTATGAAATTTTTAATTTCAAAAGATGGTGGTATCTAACGAAATTACAGATTAAAATAGAAATAATTTCACCTGTTACACAACTATATATATATAAAAGTTTGGAAATCTAAGTTTACGGACATATAACATAAATACGGGAAATCTATATCCATATCGAGTCGTATCACTGAAAAGATTGTTTTATTATCTAAAGAATTACACCTCGTTTGTTTGCAGAGGTTATTTCATAGCTGAGCAATTCTCTTTAAAGTATAACAAAGTATGGACGCAAAAACTGCAAATCAGTAATTGTACCTATTGTCATGATTGTAGTCACGTTGTTAAACTATGGATTTAAATGGATACAAGCCTGTAAATGGAGAGATTGATGAATAAAATAACGAATAATTATAATCAATGCTAATCAACTTGTAAAGATGTTTATTACAATGACTGGTAACAATCTAAAAATTTCACCTGAAAAAAGCTCATTTATTCATTATTGTACTCTTTAATTAATCGTTTCTTCCTGCTCTTGCACCAATTTAATCAATTCAAAACCACATTTTAATCATGTTAATGGTGACACTACAGTAAGTCAATTACAAATTTTGCAGTTTTTATTCTCATACCTTTGTTACTTTCATAGGGAATTGCTTACCCGTTAAATAACATCTGTAAATAAATGAAATATCATTCTTTATAGGTAACAAATCACTCATTTCATTGATATTGCCCGATCTGGAAATAAATTTTCCATATTTTTTTTACATGTGTCCATAAACTTAGATTTCCAAACTTTTTTTGAGGAGTTTATATTTAATTTTCATATGTAAATATGCAAATAGGGGATATCAATCATGAAGATATTCCATAGTTGATGTTTTTAGGAAATCATATTTTTGGGGAAAGTAACATTTTATAATATTGCCATGCATATAATATATGGTCAGTTGTGCACCTCTGACGGCATCAGTTGCCAATTTATCTAAATATTTAAACATTCATAACTTTCTTATTAGTTTCCAATATTTCTCAAACTTTGTTTGTTCTGTTCATCTGATTCTCCAAATTGTGCTGCACTCTACCCAGGTGTGATTCAGACCGATTGGAATAAACCATAATGTGGTCAATCTAGCATTGAATATCTTGCAGTGCCCTGCTGGAATACTCCACTTTGAAAGGAAAATGTGAATTTACTGTATGCGCGTGCATGCCTGAATCCGATAAATCTTGGTAATAATATCTTTTTGTTATTGCAGGGCCCGCTGGGAGAATAGTTTGGAAAACTATCATTATTATTATTACTATTATAATTATTATCATTTTTATAATCATTATTATTATTATTATTATTTTCTTTAGTGAAGCGCAAAGAAACTTATATTATATTATTATTATTATCATTATTATTATTGTTATTATTATTATTATTACTATTATTATCATTATTATTATTACTATTATTATTATTATTATTATTATTATTATTATTATTATTATTATTATCATTATTACTATTATTTTGTGATTTTGTGGGATATTCATCTGAAATTATGAAACTACCATAGACGTATTAATATTAATACGTCTATGGTAGTTTCATAAATGGAGCTGTAATTTTTAGGACAATGGGCACATTTTAGCAAAAAAAAACTCAACTCCATCAGCTCCCCGTCTTTGACCAATGAATGCGATCGACAAAGTATCCAATCGAGGCTGACGAAAATTCTGATGTCCTAATGTCTATCTGTCAATCAGAGCGCTAGCATTGTTCTGTTGGTAGGTCGTCTGGCTTGGAATAAAGCGATCCTTCATGGCGCGGGTTCGATCCGTACAACTGCTGCGGGGCTTTTGTTTAGATATTTTTTTTTGTCAATAAAGAGTGCAATATTGGATCCTAAAATATGCTCCCAGTGTTCCTTTGTTTTGCACCCTTAAACGTGCAAAGTTACCACTTGGCTCTTCATAAAGCTTTTTAATGTTCTTGAGAAGTGGGTTTTCGAAATTACCGTGAAAAAAACGAATGGATATATGATGTGCGCAACAAACGATGCGCATATTAGTTGCACATTTGTCATTTGATGCGCGTATCAGATGCGCAATCGTTTTCTACCGTCTCCCGTCCACCAATTTCGAAAACGAAATTATCAACCTTTGTTTAACCTTTAACTACAAGCGCTCTAATAAGGAACAATCGGTTCCAACTATGCACCTTTTTTTTCTAAGAGTGTATGTATATTGAAACTAACTCGGTCGTCACTTTAGAGGCCATTAGCGTAATTTAGATAGATAACATTGGTTTGGTGTGTTCAAAATTAGGCCACTCTAATTTATTCATAGATATTAAATGTGTTGCAATATTTAATGTGTTCTTATTTACTCCAGAAAGTGGACCAAACCTCTGTAAGCTCAAGTAAAGTTTTTAGAAAAGCAAATATTACAAAAAATTGTCTTAAAATCTAGATAGAAATGAAGTATCATGAAGGTATTGCACAAAAATTACGTGATAAAAATGAGTTTTATACAGTTGTTACAACACGATGTAAACTATTTCCGTAAAATAAAGTGTGCCATGGGACAATGAATCCGTACACCGTATATTGAGCTGTGCGGACACAGCAGTCACAATCCGGTTCCGATATGAATAGCATTACAAAGGAGCATTGAATTGGTGTTTGACTTGATTTCAGGGAAATAGATATCTTGTTTTATCTAAAATGTGTAAAGTGTGTAAAATTTAGCTTTTTGTTAATGCTCCAGTCACATAGGACCCCGGAAGCACCACGATTCACCCAGACTCTTTGTAACTGCCTCAGAACAATGAGTCGGGGTGAATCGTGTTGCTTCCGGGGTCCTATGTGACCGGGACTTTACACAGATGATTTTCATTATTTTTTGTACTTCTGATTTTCAGATTTGTTTGTTGTGATTGTTGTTTTTTCAATATTTTTTTTTCACTTTTCCTATTACTTTTGTATTGGGCTTTTCAATGAAATTTTTGTCCAGCAATTTTGTTTCCATTAGTCTCCTTCTCTAACTCTGATTTCGTGACAACAATGAGAGGAGGGCATTGTGTTTTACACAGCCGCGACTTTTCGCGCCTTGGCAAGAAAACTCGCGACGAGGCAAAAAATCGCGGCTGTGTGAACCAAATAGTCACGGCATTCATCGCGATTTAAATCACGATAGAAAATCACGGTAACTTTTGGCGTCACATCACTGATTCGCCGCGTCCTTTTGGTCGTGTGAACGATTGAAGCAAATTTCGTCGCGTCAATTAATCCCATAATGCATCAGTACTTCGGGATTTCAGAAGATGACTCGCGCTATTCAATCGTTCACCTTCGCATCGCACACACGTATGTTTACACCTTGTGTGTTTACTAGTTGACTTTCACCGCCATTTCACATCGTTCGTATTTTTCATTAAAATTGGTTGTTATTCATCTGTATTCTTTTCGTTTCGCAATATCATTTAAGCAATATCATTTCTGCAATGGGTTCATGCTATCAAGATATTTTGATCTTTTAATCTTGATCCCCACCCAAACTTGTATTCCTCTACTTTTTATTGTTATTTATGTCTTATTTGTACTTGTAATTTTATATGTATGTGAAAAATGAATATATTGAATTGAATATTGAATTGAATTAAATTGAATTCTTGTAATTCATATTTCGTATGACTTGACCTCGGGTCAAAGTTATCGCATGCACAGTTAACCTGAATCTCCAGAAAAGTCAGAGTGAGTCGTGGCGAGCGAAAAGTCACGGCACACAAGCAACACGATTCAACACGACTCTTTGTTTAGAAGCAGTTAAAGGAGAACTTCACCCAGATATTGATACACTCTCACTGGATGAAGAAATATGCAATGATCAATCTGTGAAAGTTTGAGCAAAATCCAACAATCCATTCAAAAGTTATGAATTTTCAAAATTTTGATTTAACCCCTCATGGGCTCCTTAAAATGGCATCGTACAAGCACAAAATGGCTGCCAACAAGGAAAATACTCCATTCAGTTTGTACATAGAAGTTCACATTTCCTTCTTTTTCTAGAAAAGTAGACAATAAATCAACAAAATTCATTCCAAAATGCATGCAGAATCAAAATGTCCATATCATACTTAAAGAGAAAACTACAATTTTGTCTACTTTTCTAGAAAAAGAAGAAAATGTGAAATTCTGTGTACAACGTGAATGGAGAGTTCTCTCCATGTTGGCAGCCATTTTATGCCTGTATGTTGCCAATTTGAGGAGCCCATGAGGAGTATTAATCAACACTTTGAAAATTCATACCTTTTAAATGGATTGTCGGATTTTGCTCAAACTTTCATTGTATTTTTCTTCATCATAAACTGAGCACACATCAATGTCTGGGTGAAGTTCCCCTTTAACTGTTAACTGAACAAAGAGCCGTGTTGAATCGTGTTGTTTCTAGGGTGCTATGTAACTGGGGCCTATAAGAGAATTACATTTGTACATCAAACATTAATCCGTGNTGTGTTCAAAATTAGGCCACTCTAATTTATTCATAGATATTAAATGTGTTGCAATATTTAAAGTGTTCTTATTTACTCCAGAAAGTGGACCAAACTCCTGAAAGCTCAAGTGAAGTTTTGATGAATCAAATATTAAAAAAAGAAAGTGTCTTTATTAATCTAGATAAATATGAAGTATCATATTGCCCAAAAAGTATGTGATAAATAATGAGTTATTACAACACGATATAAACTATTTCCGTAAAATAAAGTGTGTCGTGGGACAATGGATCCGTACGCCGTGTAGTGAACTGTGCGGACACAACAGTCACAATCCGGTTCCGATTTGAATAGCATTACAAAGGAGCATTGAATTGGTGTTCGATTTGATTTCAGGGAAGTAGATTATATCGTGCTTTACCTCAAATGTGTAAAAATGTGTAAAATGCGTAAAATTTTGCTGTTTGTTTACACAGGTGATTTTTATTATTTTGTCTAGTTCTGATTTTAAGATTGTGTGTGTTATGTTTGTTGTTGTTGTGGTTGTCTTTTTTTTCTTTTTTTTTTCTTTTGCTTTTCCTATTGCCTTCGTTTTGGGCTTTTCATGAAATTTTCGTGCATTGGCCCCTCCTCTAATTCTTATTTCATGGCTGCTTGCTACCGACAACAATGAGAGAATGGCATTTTGAAGAAAAAAAAACCAAAGGCCCCCTAATCCTGCTAATGCCTCAGTCACATAAGCTGCATTTACACAGCCGCGACCTTTCGCGCCTTGGCAAGAAAAATCGCAACGAGGCAAAAAATCGCGGCTGTGTCAACCAAATAGTCACGGCATTCATCACGATTCAAATCCCGGTAAAAATCACGGTAACTTTTCACGTCACAGCACTGATTCGCCGCGTCCTTTTGGTCGTGTGAACGATTGAAGCAAATTTCGTCGCGTCAATTAATCCCATGTGCATGGGTACTTCGGGATTTCAGGAGATTACTCGCGTTTTTCGATCGTTCACCATCGCATGTACACAGTCATGTTTGTTTACACCTTGTGTGTTATAATATTGCTGATTTTCACCGCCATTTCATATCGTTCGTATTTTTCATTAAAATTAGTTGTTATTCATCTGTACTCTTGTAATTCATATTTCATATAATAATAGATGCAATTTATATAGCGCACGTATCCACTCCGCTGAGTGCTCAAGGCGCTTTACATTATTATTACCCTGGCTTTAGCCCGGCAGCCATTCACGGCGCACTTGGCATTTCGAAGAATAAACATTCCTGCCAGGTACCCATTCACCTCACCTGGGTTGAGTGCAGCACAATGTGGCCTCGGGTCAAAGTTATCGCATACACAGTTAACCTGAATCTACAGAAAAGTCAGAGTTAGTCGTGGCGAGCGAAATGTCACGGCACACACGGACAGTGCCGTAAATAGTAACTTGAGTCGCGGTGCCGATTTTGCAATCGTCGCGATGGGAAAAATGGCGGCTGCGTGAATGCAGCTATATATATAGAAGCCGGAAGCAACACGATTCAACACGGTTCTTTGTCTGGAGGCAGTTAACTGTTAAGTGAACAAAGAGCCGTGTTGAATCGTGTTGTTTCTAGGGTGCCATGTAACTGGGGCCTATAAGAGAATTACATTTGTACATCAAACATTAATCCGTGAACAAACATTAATAAAGGCACATTTCATGTTCCCAACCGAACGGCTGACACGTAGGTTTAATGTCATTACACGTTAACATATGGAACGAGCAGCATCAAAGTAAAACAAAAAATCAAACATTGCTCTAAATGGAAATTCAACATTTCCACCCATTCTTCAAAGCTCAGTAATACATTTATATGATATTGGATGGCAATGAATGGAATACCAGGGAATATTGCACGAGTTAGGGCAATATTGGCCCTAACGAGTGCAATATTCCCGGTATTTCATGAAATAAAGCCATCCAATATAATTATTATTATCTTTACATTAGCCTTTGACTTACCGGTATTATTGTAGAAGTACCAGAAGGCTGATCACTACTTTGCGCATGCGTGAAATTGAAGCCGTGCAACATGGCCTAATGTTGCACGGCTTAAAACTCTCATATAGATAATTGATTTTATATCCATCATGTTTATATGCCACATTGATGCGTCGTTGTGTAGTTGCTAAACTTGAACCACAGCGTCCAGGGGCCAATTTAACGAAATGGTCTTAGCTATCACCTTTTTTTTTTTGCTCAAATCTACACAGTTTTAACTTAATATTTAACTTCATTAACACTAACTGATAAACTTTTGGAATTAATTCCCTTTTTGACGTTATCATGCAGAAAACTGCCAAATGTGTTAGAGAGAAAGAGAGAGAGAGAGAGAGGGGGAGAGAGGAAGAGAGAGAGTGAGAGAAGGGAGAGAGAAAGAGAGAGAGAGAGAGAGAGAGGGGGGGAGAGAGAGGGGGTGTGAAAGGCTCGGATAATGAAATGATGATATTTTAATTATAAAGATCTAAAATTCAGGGAGACGATCGAGGGCAAACACGATTGGAATAATTTAGTTCAACAAAAAGGGATTTGTTTTTCTAAATTAACAAAATGAAGGAAAGCAAAATTAAATTTCTCACTGATAGTTAGGAAAGCAATAATATTAGATACGAAAATCGGTACGTGACTTTATTACCAAAACACTATTTAACTCAGTAATTACCCAGGAAGCGTGCGAGTGAGAGTATCTCAATATATCCTGACACCGGTCTTCAGAACTCTTTTCTTCTCCTGTTTAATTTTGCACTGATTGTACAAAGAAGGACGGTGTAACTTCTTCATTTTGCCAATAACCGCTTGTTTTCTAACCCCCTGATGTTTGACACGCACACCTTATTTCATTTTCCGCAGGGGAGTTTGACATTAAACTCTGCAAAGAAAATCCACATGAACGAAACAAGTGATTTGTATAAACGCGCGAAACTAATTACGACTCTTGAGGGAGGTAACGATGGTGCAAGAGTGTGCGTTTAAACAAGCAGTTGTTTAAAGCACTGTAAGCAGAATGGATAAAGGAATTGTACAAAATAAACGACTTCATGCGAGCCTCCACAAGCCTTCATGATGACAGCATAAAATAGCTTCCATCTTAATTCACCGAACAGGTGCAGCAGCTGTTCAATATTTCTCCATATTATAAGTGGGAGTGACATTTCTATTTGCCCATCTAGCTTTTGTGACTTCTTCAATGTCAGTTATTCATTTTGTCCAAATTCTTCGTCTCTTCTGCTCAAAGTGCATGACAAGTGCACTTCTTGTAAGGTGTCACTTTCGGAAGTTTCTACTTCATTGAAGATCAGGTAGATTGATAACTCTTATCATCCACAGAAAAAAAAATCCCATGTAAAGTTTATTTTACACTTTCCCATCCACCTATATGTTTGTTTAAGTTGTCGCAAATATGATATCATTTATTTGCTGATAGCGTGACCTGGGGCCTGTTACATAAAAGAGATTGCGATCAATCGCAAATATTTAGTACATGATTTCCCATAGACTTACGATTGATATGAATCGTACGACCGATTTAAAATCCTTGTTACCGGGCCCTGGAGATTTTGCAGATAGAAATTGTCACCTCGTCCAGAAAAATAAACATTGGTATGAAATGCTACTGCAATCAACTTGTAGGAAATATTTTGTTTTCTGAGAGATCACTGCATGCGACAGAAATGGTTGCTTTTGAATTAGCTAATAACAGACAAGCTTGTTGAGCATTTTATACTCGCCACATTTATGTCTGCATGTCTCTTTCGTTTATTATGTTAATATGTCACTCACCGCACCGAAAATATTTGTCGGCATAATGACATTTTCAAGCATTCTGATTTTATTGTTAAATAATATCAAATCAAGACGTGTGACCTTTGTTATCACATTCAGATTGATGAAAAACAACAAAGAGTGCAACAAAAGAAGGAAGCTACAGGCACTATCAAGATTTCTATGAACATTGAATAGATTGTTATTGTATACTGTCGCTTTATTTCTACACAGTGTGCCTATGTAGGTCAAAATAATTTTATTTTTTATTAAAGCACTAAAATTTTGATTTCGAATGGTAACAATTTCATAGTTTGTTTATGTACACCGTCAACCATAATGCAGCACTTATAATGTGGCAGTTGAGAATTTTTAAACGAAAAGATTAATATATAATGCCTTTAAAGAGAGAAACCACTTTATTGCTCGTGTTTTTTTTTTCTATACTTATTCTTCTTTTTTTCAAGATTACTTAACCGATCAAACATGACGATTCTAAGAAAATACTCAGTCTACAGTACACGGAGGCAAAATACACCCTTTCAATATCCAAAAACGACAACATACACGATAATAATCTATTTCCGAAAAATTAAGTCGAAAGCAAATTCAATGCTCCTTTGTAATTCTATTGAAATCGGAACCGGCTTGTCATTGTTGTGCCCGCACAGGTGAATACACGGCGTACAGATCTATTGTCTGCGTTCGACTTAATTTTTCGGAAATAGTTTATATCGTGTCAATTTAACAACAGCAGCAGCAGCAACAACAACAACATCAACAACAGCCACAACCACTCTTGCCATTACTTCTTAAAAATAAAAATCATAGTTTCATGTACGTCTTGCAAAGATCGCTGACCGTTCGCGAAAGAAAATATACCTGTACTTATGCGATTGATTTGCAATTGATTTTACAACTGGTCAGAAGTTTCTCGCAACACTCCATCACGACAAAGACCCCGTTTACATCGCCGGCCTAATTGCGGTACCGGGTCCCACGATATTGGGCGTTTACACCGACGAATCTAGGCCGGCCTAAATATCCCAGAAAGTATTTTGACAGTTGATGATGTCATCAAATTGGCAACGATCTCTGGAAATTGCCACTGATTTGCCCATTTTTTCAAATCTTTAAAAATTAATAACTTTTTTTTTTATTACTTGTCCGATTTTCTTCAAACTTTTTTTTGTTCTACTCACCAATTTTTTCTGTTTCTGTTAAAT